>JAANSO010000126.1:0-71577 GCA_036507315.1 Lepidocyrtus fimetarius
CTGTTTTAGCATATTATGTTCTTTCGTATAAACTTACATAATAAGCTTGTTAATAAGATGGTTTACTAAAAGAGAACTATGAATAAATTCCACGCTTAGAACAGAAAAATTGTTTTCAGCGTTACATACTACAAGAAAGTTACGGTTTTAGCGTTTGTTAGCATTATTATTTAGCAGTCGTAGGGGAACTCTACTGAAAAAATTCTTAAAGCCATATCAAAATTTTCTTTTCATTCATTGGACGGATGAAACAATGAACAATACAATATAATGACTTCAGAAAGCCTACATAATATATACCCATGAGGTTTCAAACTTTCCAACCGTCCTTTGCGTACCCCTACGTCATTCCTCATCATTTCAAGAAAGGAACCCTGTCTGTGATACTTTCACCGTTGTTGTCAGCGTTGACCAGTAATTTTGGTAATGCATTTATTCATATTAAATTTGCATGTATGGAACGGCCTCACAGTAATAAGGAAATCTAAACCTTTGCAAATAAGAGTTGCTACGCAAATGAATTTTTACTTGTATCCCAATATTTATGGCCAACAATATCACACACTTGTCATTCCATTCAAAAACGTGCTTGATCAAACAAGGTAGGCTCATACATACATATACGTACCTCAAAAACGTTTTCCCCTAATTTTTCTTCAGAATAAAATCAATATTGAAACTAGCGTGGACCGGAATCGGAATAGGAACGAATGAGTAGAGAAATTCGGTAGTTGTTCTATATTAAAAAATATTTCAAATTACGTACTCGGGGTTTGAAAGCTAACCAAACTTAAATTAATTTAGGTTCCCCTTGTATATTAATATGAAAATGCAATATTAGTCCAGTCCATCAAGTTTTTAAATGAATTGTTTGAAAAGAAAGGCATAGAAAAACTTTAGTGAACATGGTATTTACTTTGTAAACATGGCATGGTATACTTCGATAAAACTACTTTTACATGTAGATAAAAATAGGAGAAAATGATACAATCAAGTGAATGTAAATAATGAAATAAAAAGTTTTTTTCCAATAAAGTACTCAAACTGAATGCAAGATCATATTGAATTTCTTGCTAAAAAATATTCTGCGAAACAGCTATTGGAGGAACCGTTTTGGAAAGCGGTATATACCTGATATTGCTTTTTCTAATATTATTAGCACTCTTGCTTCACTCACGTTTCAATCAATTTCTTATCAATAGAAAGTTTCAGAGAAAGTCTTACCCCGAAATATGAATCCTTTTCCAAAAATCCTATCCCGCTTTCAGTAAGGAAGACTGAGATGTATTCCAAGAATCACTAAATTCATTAAAAATCCAGCAAGGTTTCTTCAGAAACAGCATACACAATTATAGCATTAAAAACGTTGGATTTTTGATGATGATATCGATGGAAAGTTTACGCTGAATGATGATTTAATTTTATAATTATGGTAATTAATAATCAAATAATTTCTTGACGTGTAAATAGGAAGCCCACAAATT
Organism: Lepidocyrtus fimetarius; assembly: GCA_036507315.1. NCBI lineage: Eukaryota > Metazoa > Arthropoda > Collembola > Entomobryomorpha > Entomobryidae > Lepidocyrtus > Lepidocyrtus fimetarius. The sequence continues at coordinate 1,485 of JAANSO010000126.1, forward strand.
TTGCAACTTTTTCATAAAACACAATTATTAAAGTTTATGCGAGTTTTGTAGCTGATAGGTACTAGTTTGATGTTTGAAGTAATGTAAGTATTGGGAAAGGCACCAAAATGATATTAACTTAATGTCAAAATTGTTATGGCAGTTAAACCAGTTTAATCACTTCTTTTACGACTTATTTATGTCAATCCCATGACGATGTGTCACTTTATCTATCTCAAAAAACAGGAACAAGTATCATCAATGTTGATGGGAATCGAAAATGGTGAAGGGATCAAGACTGAAAATGAAATAAATAAAGAATCTTATAATTTCTGTTTGTAATAATTATTATTTACACAATTTATTAGCAATCCTTTTCTTAATCATGAATGATGTTTCTTTGTCAATAAACGTTGTGCTACGTGAATCACTTCCAAAAGCTGATTGGAGATTGTCATGATAATTTATATTTGATGACTGATTTAAAAACAATAAAACTTTTCTGCACAAAAGAAACTGAACTCCTTATGACAATCCATTTGAATTGATTTTAATCTTTCATTACTAGTTCATTTGAATAACTGAACTCTACTTTATAATGAATAATTTAAAAATTATGTATTCTTTTACCTTGAATGTAAATTTTCCGTTTGACACTCGGTCCAGTTACAAAACATATATTCATTATTATTAATGGTTCCTCCAGTGACACTTCATACTTCACAACCTTTTTTTGAACTTTATTTTTCACAAAAATTAAGCTTCCATTTATTTCTTAGATTATGACAGTCCTTGATCTTAATTCAATGTTGAATTTCTTACATCCCCAAAAAATCTCTTTTGAATTCTCAGTATTTTCTATAATTTAATTTCTCTTGTTCTTCTTTAAACTTACATAAAACAATTATGAAAAACATAGATTTGGTTATACTCATGGCAACTTACACATCCTTCCTTTTATAGAGAAATTTGTAAACTGTTGTTGTTATTGTTGATTTTGTGATGATGGTAAAATACATTAACAATAATAATTTCTCTTTAAATCGAGTCTCATCCATATAAAACTCACTCTTTCCTACTTGCTTCTTCAGATGATGATCGCTGATGAGCTTTTAAAACGTAAAGGAACCAAAACCTAGCTTTATTGCGGCTTGGCTCGCATATATACAACTCAACTGTTATCCTACTAGTAATCCGAGCCATCCATACACATAAAGGTTTTTGCTAGAGGATCAAAGCCTACGAGCAAAATGAAACTTAAAATCGGAAGGCAGCCCGTCATAATGGAATATCATTATCAACCTACGAAAACATTAGTGTGAGTGTGAGTCACTTGCACTCTCTCACTTACTTGTCTTTCAACGTAGTTTTAGGTCTCTCTATGGCTAAAGGTTTACAGAAATTGTAAACGAACAACAAAGAGGATAAGCATGAAAAACAGAATTTAATATGTGTGTAGAAGGAAAAAGAATTCGAACTGGCTTCTTAATACTATTAGGACATAATAAGCTAACGAGGAAAAATGAACGTAATGTGGATTTTGGGGTATTCTGGGAAACAATGATCTAGCCAAGTCCAACTTGCAAGCAAAATAGCAAAAATAAAAATGATGATGATGATTAATGAAAATGATATTATCCCTGGTAAAAAGAGCAGTAACATGAGCATGATGATGATAATCTATGAGTCAACAATGAAATGATGCTCTCTCGAAAAAAACGCTTTTTAAACAGCGTTTGGTAGCTTTCGCAGCAGCGTTAGCTTGCTATTCATTCTTGATTATCATTAAATATACTATAGTAACTCGACAATGAAGAAACTGAAATTGTGCATAAAAACACTAAACGAATGCAAAAAAAACAAAGCAGTAAACTAGTAAACATGGTAACTCGTTAATATATCAAGTTCTGCAATACTAACATTGATAATCTTCAGTGATTCGCTGATGTCAGTGAAGGAATAATAATAATTAGCATCTTGATAAGTATATGATTGCAAATGATTGCCTGAAACGAGGAAAATGTAAGCGTCATCATTAGTGAATGAGAAACTATATTCGAACATGTTATGAAAATATACAAAGTTGCATGATAAGATGAACTTCATTTACTATTCGAACATATATAATGTGTTTGCAAAGAAAAATTTGCAATGTGAGATGATAGCAGGGATGAGGCTGAGATGCTTATATTATAGTGATGGATGCATACATACATGCAACACTCGCGTCATACACACGGTAATAGAACAAAAACTTGTAGATTTTCATCTTGTGAAGGTCAGCAAAAGGTAAAAAGCTTCTAGTTTAATAATTATAAAATGGACAATTTTTCACAATTGAAGGTTTTCCAACTAAAATCATGATAACGATGATGTCATTATTGTATTGTTGCAAATTATGGAACTGATTGACCATGAAGACAATAAAAAGTAACAACGATAATATTTTGGAGAAAAATGCGATAGTAAAAGATGAGTTTTGTATATCGTGTTGAGCAACGTTGAAATTTTGCAATTCTGGATATTATACGTGACCGGTTCGGTCATCTAGAAAGTCTACCTAGCGTGTAGCAAGGTCGACCAACTAATTACAGCGTTAAGAAGTTGAAGCCAATGCAAAAAATGTAAATGTATCATTCAAATTTGTAATAATATTCTTAGCAATCTGGTTTATTGTGTTAATCTAGTTAGCATTGTTGAATAGGTATACATATAAACCTTTTCAACGCGGGTGAAAAAAGAATGATTAGTTGAACACTTCAACGCATATAGATAACCCCGACTAACAAGTAACTTTATTATCGTCTTCATCAACATTTTAGTTTCCATGGTGACATAAATATGACATAATATTCCATCATCATCACTTTGATTTACTTATTGATACAAAGTAACGTGACATCAAAAATTAACTCTTAATCAATAACTGATCATAATAATAAACAGCAATAATACCCAGCAGTTTTAGAAGAATAGTTTGTATTACACACAAACAATAATAATATAGTGTAAGGTACGGTATACAACGAAACAACGATAAAAATCGTCCTTCCACTCCTCCATCATCAAAAAACATCACTCAAGAAGATTAGCATTTCTCTTGGTTACAGTATCATTACAAAGTTATTATTGATGATATAAGTAACAGTTCTAGAACAACAATTAGATCTGCAACTAAAAATAACAAGGGCTTGACTCGAAATAACAACAATGTAACTTAACTTATTGCCTGGTGCGTTAATGTATAAATAATATGTGAATATCTTTAAAATTTATGTAATAAAATCATACAGTATTTAAAACTAATGTCTTGTATAACTACATTCTTGGGTTTCACTAAAAAGATTGATCATTCATAGTATATTTTACAATCAGGACAATGATCATTTATTGCATTCTGGAAATAATTATATGCAATAAGCACACTTACATTTTAGATCAACAAAATGTTAGAAATACAAAGTGTCATTAGCAACCCCTATACAAAATCAAATACTATGAAATAAACTGTTTCCCACAAGTAATTGAAAATTTGCTAATATTTTGGAATGGTCAGTTTGAAAAAACTGAGTAAAAAAGTACTTATGCAACTCAATTAGATTCTTGTTGTCTTATCATCTTCATCCCACAAAACTTATTAAACCAAACTACTATATGCTACAAGCTAAAGTCTTTTCAGCATGTTAAACAGTCTTTTTGTAATAGCAAATTATAATAAAAAATGTTGTGCCATGACTTTTCATGGAGACCTATAAAACTGTATAAGTATATAACAGCAAGGATTAATAAATTAAAAAATCACTATCCAAACCGCATTTGTCCGCTAAAATATTAAACTAGTAGTAATAAGAACGCAATAATTTAATGCAATGTCAAAATGGAAGAGGCGTTATTTTGGGTTGAAAGAGAATTTAGATGATGTTGACATGATGACGGACAATAATATTAATTACCGTTATATGATTTTTTTGCTCACAGCATCAGCAGTAGTAAGTAAATGTTTCCCTACCATTGAATTCACAATCAGTGCAGTTGAAAAACTAGCCGGGGTTCTTTGTGGAATGGACCACTTTTACAAAGCATTTTTACTTCTTATTCTTACATATTTAAAGTACACATAGATTTATATTGTTGTATAATATTAATAATAATAAAGTTACATACCATTGGTTTTTCATCTAGACGCTTTTCAATCAGCTTTGTAGTATATCGGAAAAAATTACAAAATTTAGTTCTGAAAAACGCTGACAGCAATTTAATTACTAGCTTACAGCAAATAGAAAGAATACAATCAAAGTTTGCATACAATGTTTGTTTCCTGAACTCAACACAAATTATTACATCGATCAAATTCACGTATATTGTTAATTCTTATTAGTTTTCAACTCATGTGATCTAGGCAGACGACTTTGCGAAAGAAAAATGAGTTTATCCAAAGAATAAATTGTCAGATTGAAATTTCTAGTTTGACCACATGTTCCTTAAATTCAAAAGGTCAATTAAAACCCCAAGTTTTAGAAGAAGTACATGACTCTGGAGCATTAAAACTAAAACGTTTAAAAGAAATATGATAAAAACGAATAAGTAACGGAACTGTAATATTCTCACCCAGTCAGTGTAATACAACAGTGCATTCATCGATTTCGCACTAAATAGGTTATTTTTATACCACTCAAAATATTTACACCAAAAATGTGCCTCTCTCTTTGTTTGCTTCTTGTCATTCTTTTTTACTAACTTTACCTAGTTATCAGTAAAATGTAATTAATAGTAACAGTATTTAAGTGATTTATGTTTATGCATTACATATAATTAAAGTAATCTTGTTAATTACTCTAAACACCATCACTCACAATCAGTCAACTAAACCAGCCATTAGTTGTGACTCCAGTGTTTCGCAATAATAATATAACTAAAGTAAGCCATCAACGTAAGGTTTGCAAGTACGAGAACACGACTAATACAGTTTAGAATCTAGCCTATTGAATCTATTCTGACATTGACAATATAATGCTAAACATGAATTTCACTAAAACACTGATAGGGCAACCTGCAGATTTGATGTTCTGTCTAAATATGTCATTCACGTCCAAAGACAAGAATAAAAATATGACAAAGGTAATGATCTCTCTAACTTGAATAACTACCTGTGGGAGCTGGTGTTTTCATTCAATCTGTATATGTATACTTTGTAAAGACTTTAGAGACACATCCATTTTTTTAAACTATTCTAACATTGATTTCTGCACTATCCTGGTTGATGGTCCATCTTTTTAATGGTTGACCCAATAAAGTCCAATACGATGAATTTTTAAGGACTTGTCAGTTAGAAGATATTGTTACCAGTAGTACGTTAGGTAAGATTTACGCAAACTTACATGCCTATAATACATTTAGTTTTAAACTTATAGTTCATTATTATATACGAACATGATGGATCTTACTCCTCACACGACGACAATTACTTTGTTAATATTACGTTATTAAATACATACTTGGAATAAAAGCTTCAATATTTTTATCATCTTTAAATTCAGCAATAGTCAGTTATGATTAATTCTATGTGTACTCAAGCGACCAATAATAAAATTTCATGGTTTGGGTGAATGTTTGTTTATACACTAGTGGAGTTATACAAAAAAGTTTTTAGCTACAAAGACTGAATCATAGAAATATTTGGGAATTGGTTCCCGGCGTTGAAACAATGAGAGGAATCAATTTGCACGTGCTGAGATGAGATGAAATTTTACTTAAGCACTGAGTTATGACACGTCTTGATCATCAACATCGTGAAGTTGCTCTTTAGCTTCACTATCTCCACCTAAAATATTCGAACACAGTTAGAAGATGAAAAATATGCAATTAGAAAATACTAAAATTTAAAAACTAAATTATCGTAGCTATGTAAATTATATTTACTGACCTTCAGTTCCTTCGCCCTGCATGTCCGATGTCCATAATGTGAGATTGTCGCGGAGCAGCTGCATGATGAGAGTTGAATCTTTGTAGCTCTCCTCAGATAATGTGTCCAGCTCCGCAATGGCATCATCGAAGGCCGCCTATAAATATAATGAATGGATTTATAATTTCGAGCCATATCAAAAGCGGTGTAAAAATGTACCGTGCAGCTACTTTTAGAAACTCAATTACAATAATATTATAATATTTAAAAGTAATTCCTTTAATTCAATGGATTGCTACTACAGGATTACTAAAACGTCACATAATGAAACACAATCACTGCATTATTATATTGAAAGCACTGAATATCTAGATCTAGCTTAAAAAATTGTTGCTTTTTAAATTATACTTATGCCAATTTCAAAACAAGTTGCTACAAAAAAATAAACATTCAAAGTCAATCATTTACGTACCTTGGCAAGACGACATGCCCGCTCAGCTGAGTTCAATATCTCATAATAGAACACGGAGAAATTAAGAGCCAGACCTAGACGGATGGGATGAGTTGGTGCCAGCTCATTCATTGCAATATCGCTTGCCGACTTGTACGCTACCAATGAATTTTCAGCAGCTTCCTTACGATCGGTTGCAGTGGCAAATTCGGCCAAATAACGGTGATAATCTCCCTTCCTATTATTTTTTAATTAATGAAAATACATTATAAGAATTCAGCAAATATGGACAATTCCCAAATGGCTGCCAAAATTTAAATAAATAAGCACTTACATCTTGTAATAAAATACTCTGGATTCTCCAGTGCTTGCGCATGGGATAAGGTGTTTGTCGAGCACGGTTAGAATATCAGAACAAATTTCTTTCAGTTCTTTCTCGACCTACATGTAAAATTAAACATTTATACATTACTTAAAGGAACTACTACTACTGACTACTGTGTCATTCCTCGTGACATTTCCTACCTGCATTCATAAAAAGTTAAATAAAAGTAAAATTTAACAGAAAAAATTACCTGAGCGCGGTATTGACGAATCATGTCCAGCTTGTCTTCTCCTCCCTTACTTTCCTCTTTCTGTTCAATTGAAGAAATTATTCTCCAAGAGGCCCTTCGCGCTCCAATAACATTTTTGTATGCCACAGATAAAAGGTTACGCTCTTCAACGGTCAACTCCACATCAAGACTAGCAACTTTTTTCATTGCTTCGACCATTTCTGAAAATATCATTAGAATAAAGATTAATATCCCAACTAACATAAATTATCATATGTTATACTCCGAGAAATCGGCAATTTTCAAATTCACCATTCAACCACAATTTACAAATTGTTGCAAGATTTTATTGTATTTTATGCAAAAACTATTGGATCGTCTATCGGAATTACGCAACATACATTTTGATATTTTAAAAAGTAGTTTAACTTGATAAGCAGCTTTATTCCTCATTAAATATTAGCTTATAGGATAAATTAAGATTTTGTTGTGCAAACATATATTCCTTCCTTAACTGCGTAAGATAAAATAAGCCACGCTTTTAGAATTATCCACTACAATATTAAATGTCAAAGATTGCCGGCGTGCCCTAACACAACCAGTTGCACTCTTTCTTGCACTTAAATTACCAGAACATTTAATATTGATAAACTCACACACTTTTGACATTTTATCATTTTTATTTAATCCATTGAGATAAAAATCCAAGATAAACACTCAAATGCGTTCATTCATTTCTTTAAAAACCCTAAAAAACCTCATTTTCAAAACAAAATTAGCAACTGTTTTACATGAATATAAACACTAAAAATCTAATTTATTAAAATTTTAACTAAAAATTTCCTTACCGTCGTAGCGTTCCGCTTGTTCAGCCAATTTGGCTTTGTATACATTATCCTCTCGGTCAGACATGTTTGGATATATTTGGTTTTACTTTTTTTATCTTCTTAAATGATTTTCAACACAAGCTAAGCTTATGTTCTTTTAAAACTAACTTCTCCTTGTTTAAATTAAACTTTTAATTGGTTTCTCCCTCCAAATTTAATATTTTCCAACAAAAACTCAAACACCCCTCTCCCCTCTCTTCCAATGTATAAAATATGAATGACGATACGGCGACAACACTCTGCTTAAATTCACACACACACACACTGGCTCTCTCCCTCTTCCGATATCTAAAGGAAAAAAATCGGCAATTATATTTTTTAACTCACTTCCTTCCGCTCTTTTTAACAAATTTAATTTCAAACTCACCTTAAATCTTAAATGTTATAAAATTAGCATGAAAAATTTAAAAAATTGAGTAGGAAAACTTGAATTATGATATTTAGAATGGAAAACTCTGAGTTTTGGGCTCTTACTCACTCTCGACAATTTCCTCCTCCTTTCCTTCTACACAAGTAATTGCAATAGAGAGATATAGAGACAGAGGAGTAGCTGTGGCTGCTGTGGCAATGCCAGACACCTATGCCGATTCCTGTACAATGCCTTGTATAATGTGTAAAGTTGTGTAGTAAAGATGGCTAGAATAGCGCAGTAGCAGCGTTTGAACAAGTTTTTAAGCCTTTGTCGATACGTCCTCTCCTTTTCCTCTTATTATTACTTACTCGTACACTGAAAATATAGCGTTTTATCATCATCAGAGTTGTACTCTGTAGTAAGGAAGGAAAGCCAGTGTCAGTGCACTGGAATAGGTATAAAAAATGAAATCCTATCCTATTTTTATTATCGGCGTGGTGGTGGTACGGCGGTGTTTCATCTACACAATGGATAAGGACTGGAGGGAGTAAAAGCGGGCTGTGCTGTGAACAAGATAAGCAGATTTTACGCAGGACGGTCACTCATTTTCTTTCCCTTCCGTTCTACACTTCTCTATTTTCATTAGTGGGATAGCGGGATGACGGTGGAGGAATGACGCTGCTCCATTCCTTATCTTCACTCCTGCCTGTATGCACGGGACATGTTAAATTCTCCAGAGAGAGACATTATACTGACAGACGAGGAAAATCATGTAAAGAAGGGATATGGGATTGTGAACGTTGGCAGCTCTCCGTTCACTCACTCTAGTCTCTAGAATACTCGACGGCGGCAGTGAACGTTTTCTTGTTCATTGAAAAGCTAAAAGAAAACAGCAAAATTATTAATTTCCGTGGAACCAACCTTAGCCGCTTTTTTAGCCTTAAAAACAATGTTTCAGACTGGGATGGGATGGATGTGGTATTTTTTCCCTATTTTAGTCTTTTATTGTAACAAAGCTTATTTATTCTGCGGCGTTGTTGTTCCCTCAGCATCATCCTTCTTTTTATTCCAAATAAGAGATGATATTTCAACTAAAAGAAACCTTTTTCGTTCAATTTTTACAAAATAGACGAGCTTACAAGTCTGCTCCTGTAAGAAAAGGATGGAGAGGGGAAAGAATGATTTTATGGCCCTTTTTCTTGTTTTTTTTATTCTGTAGCTTTTCTGTACATTTTCTTATGCACGGGGCAGTACAAAATGTAGAATATTATTGCACGTTATAATCATGTTTCTCTTGTGAGAACTTTGTATGCCAAGTTTTCATGACTTTTCTTCAATGGGAATTAGAAAATGTGTAATGCAAGTTCGAATAATGTATTTTCTTCTGGTGTTTCTTTGGGCTGAAAAAAAAGCTTTTTTACACCTTTTTTCAGTTCATTCTTTAGGAAAAGCTTTCCCCGTATTCTTTACCATTCTTCAGCAACGTCCGTTCATTGAACAACATTGCACCAGCACAATCCGATCACACCGTTCCTGTATATTTTGAAAATAACGACGATGATGATGCTGCTGATGTCATTGAAATGTTAATCATCATGACGATGATGATTTAACAATTTATTATATCATTTTCTATGTTCTATAAATATTAACAATGTATGCAAGTATGCATAGCTAGGAAACAGCAAGTATTAAGAGAAAGAAATCGAGGATGTTGACTTGACAGGGAGATACTAGAGGCGGTGAATTGCATTATTGCATAATAATACTCTCTTTCTTCACAACTCAACTTATGTTAGAGCGGAAGAAGAAATGGCATATAATCAAGAGAAAACCATAGTCTGAAAACTTTTAATCCTTAAATCTATTCCAAGTACGGCACGTTACGTTCTTTATATGAAAACCAAGTGCAGCGTGTGCACAACAATCAAAGGTGCAAACATGGACTTCCTTTTGCTATTTTACAACACTAAAGCATCCAGTTTAACATGAGCAGGGAGAAAGAAGGAGGAGCAGAGAGGATCTGGATCTACAAAGTTCACTTCCATCCAAGATGATATGAGATGAGCATAAAATATGCGTTGAATAAGAAACTGATATGTCTAGTAATATGAAGAATACTCGAATAGATTTATTCCTCTTATGTAGCATTGAAGACAAACATAAGCACATCATCCTACACGTCTTTCTTAAAATTCTTAATATTAATATGACATCATTCCTTTTTGGTGGTTTTTTCTTCTAGCGAGAGAGTTTGAGTCAACAACAGCGCAACGACGTCAGTTGACATTCCGACCGCCACCCGTATGAAATATAGAACCAGAAAAAACATTCCAATGCAGCAAATGCGAATGTGGTAATAAGGATGATGAGTATGATTCTACATAGATTTTTGTGTGCCAAACAAAGGTAAAACTATTATTTGTATAGTGCTATGACAGTTGTGTTTCCCTTAAATGTACATGTATCTTCAATCCAATCCATTATTTCTACATTCCATATAATTCATGATAACACCGATCCCTCTTCACCAGAAAAATTAGCCAATATAAAACCCATATTGCACAAGGAAAATGTTTGTCAATCTATGATACCATACAGTTTGTGAGCTTACTCATTGTTCACATAGCGATGTCAATTCCTTCATTCATATCTCTTCATCGTCGGCTTTTGGTTGCTGTTTAGGACCAAGATGATGCCAATCTTCATTCTAAACGAAATTGACAATGGGGCAAAGAGAGGGATTGAGAATGAAAACGAGACAAAGGTAAAAATGTGGAAAGCATGGCATATGCAAGCAGTAGTAAGTAGCAATGGACAATCGAAAACAATGTGTCAAGAAAAAGGTAGCAGAGGCTGTAGCGTTTATTTAAAATCAAGATCAAATAATATGATAATCCAAAGGTAGCAAACTTTTGAACAGTTTTAGTGAGAAAAATATTACAAAAATGAAAAAGTTGTTTCAACAGAAAATACTTAGCTCATAGTAGTATTATGCTGATGAGGACCATGATTGATTTATTATTATTCATTGCAACAATAATGCACCAACTAAAACTGAAACGGGCTTGCATCAGCTTTAGATGATCTTTTCATGGCGAAAAAGGTGGAGTACATACCAGTAACCAGTGAGAATAATCCTGATATTGATATGCATGCCACTCGTTATTGAACTGCGACTATAAAGATGGCTTCTTATTCTTAATATGGTTCAGGTGATAAAAAAAATTCTGAGGTGGTGTAACAATGATGATGGTGGCAAAGAGCAAGACCACTTCTTGTTTACCAAAGCTTCTTTTTTTCACTTCTGTACCTACACATAAAAACTATTTTGTCGTGGAAGCATGCAGAGTCCTCGTGAGAATGAAGAAGTGAGCGGGCGAGTGTAAATCTTAAAAGCTTTAAAAAGACTTAAAAGAAGTCCCAACCGTTTCGATGATAATCGACATGGTTGTTGAGGAGGTACGATTTTACGAGAATTTTCTCTCAGGTATTTCTTCCTTTTTTTGTATTACATCTGTATCAGAGGAGAAATAATAATATGATGATATGACAGTTTCTTTCTCTTGTACTACCTATTGCGCAAAACCAAGATTCATAAAAAAAGACAGAGACAATACGGAGAACTTAAAAAGAATCCATTATAAAACAAGATCTCTGCAGGCTATTCTTTGGAAGGAAAAGCTAGTTGTTGCTTAAAAATCTAAAGGGAAGCCAAAAGATTATAATATTGTCTTTGCCTGTGCTTAATTATTATGGTGACTGAAATTTACAAGATAAGTCTGATTTTTATTAACGCATTTTAGAATATTATGGTAACCATGGATTATGAGCAGAAGAAATGTAGAATTGCAACAATTTTGCAAAGCATTTTAACTAATAGCTTATTCACATGGATAATATGTAGAGACGTATAAAAATATTCAGTATGCCAACTTTATGTCTAAATTCATAATGTGGAATACAATGTGAGTGAATGTTGCCCAGTTACGAAATGAAACCAGCGTATGCTGCTGTGGAGGTTTGGCTTTTTAGCAGTTCTTTGCTCTTTTTTCTTTCTTTTTTGCATGCTTCTTTTCCTCACGAAGTATTAAGCTATGTAAAAAATCTCTTCTTTGTGGAAGCCAGGTTAGAGAAAGAATGAATGATCCTGTGAAGGAATTTCTATCAAAAGAAAATAATAGCTCCTAGGAAAAAAAAATGAGAAAAGTAAAAATGTTTTATTAAGCATAACAGAGAGAAGGTAATAATGAAGATCAGCTTTTATATTTTGTACCCGGGAACCGGCCAAATGCTAATGCCCACAGTGCAAAGTAAAATGCGAAAATGTAGCTCTCGTCTTCTGTCAGTGTTAAATTATAAATCTTTCTTTCTCTTTTCTCACAAACAAGCAAGAGTGTATTAATAGCGTGGAATAGAAATGATTTTGATTTTTCTTTTGCATTAAATATTTTTTTGATCGTTTGCTATCACCTGAGCCAGCATATTATAGTATATAGCATACCTACAAGATATACTCAATACAATGCTTTCCATTAAATTTGCTACTATGAGGATGAACTCAAAGTAATGGATGATGGTGATCATGATCATCAGCGTCAATCCTAGTGTCCGTCCGACCGTAGTTCCTTCTGAAATAAAATAAACTGTAGCGCAGCGTCTCCCATATTTTCATAGCATCTCATCTAATTATTATTATATCATATTATTAAATAAGCTGCCCTACTGTAAGATAGCAAAATATTTTAGATGACGGATGACTACCTTTGGACATATTATTTCTAGAGCAGTTGGCAAAGCACTATTACATTTTCAGTCTTTTGTTGGAAAATGTTAAAAAACAAGCGACGAGCGAATTTTAATTGAGCTTCAAAGAATCATAAAAGTAAAGCTTATTCAATACATACGCCATAGAATGCTATCGTCATTATTTGCAGCTTCTTGTTAAAATGTGAAATGACCACGAAGACGGATGGGGAGTTAACAACAGTAATTCACCAAACAACACCGCAAACACTTTTGATTTGCTTTACAATTTGTAATTTTGTATGCTTGTCAAATTTATCAGATATAATGAAGTATTGTTGTATGAATAAGTGTGTGAAAAGTGTAAAACTTTTTTATTTGTATATTATGTCACGTCACATTGAAAAGGAGTCATGTAAACTTGTACAAAGTAGATGGTTTCATCATTATTATCAATCACCTCATCATCAAAACTTGGTCTAGAATTAGTATCGGTAATGGAATAGAAATGCGACTGAGGGGCTGGAGATAACGCTCATTTGCTTGCTCCGTTCTTTTCCTTTCTTGCAAACAAAATGCGTTGTTGCTTTTCATGAGGAAAAGGAAGAGAGTTGTATGTAGTTATGTAGAGCAGCCAAAGCAGGATATACCCAACAAGAGTATGAAAATTAACAATATTGTTGTGTGGTGGAAGCGGTAACACAATATGCCAATTCTTGTTCTTCCTGTCAGTTTTTACTGTCAGTATAAATCTCAGTTTAATTTGAGGGAGTGTGCACGAAGCCTAATCGAGGCGTGATTATCGTTACAAATTATTACGCACACGTAAAAAGAGAACAATTTCCGAAGAGGTACCTCTTTGCATGTCAGCAAGAATATTTAATATTTCTCTAAATTTTATAGAGAGGAAAAGTCAGAACAGAGTGAATGATTTCATTGTAATCTTGTTGATTTGCCTGCAAACATTTTGTTCATGCTTCAGTTTATTCCTACAAACAAATTGGCGGAAGCCAGTCATGGAGATGGGCTTACAGCAAAATAATGAGAAAATGTCAGAAACACATGTAGATTGTATTTGAGATATTTTTGCGTTGACTAACTTAACCGGATATATCGGAGGGAAGCATATGCAAGCGACGTAATTGGAAACAAATGCAAGTGCAATTTGCAATAATGGAAGTTTAGGAGATGTAAATGCAAATAGATACATATATTTTTATATAAGTATATTAGAAAATAAAAAGCTTTTTGTTTATCCAGATAAAGTGTTTGCTTTGCTCTATATAGGTAGCTGTAGCTGAACATAACCCAGTCACCCATTTTTGTATACAAAACTATATCCGTAATCTCTTCCTCCTCTCGCAACTTGCAGAAATCCGTTTACAGAGAAAATACGTTAATATGTATACTTTCATTATTTCAAAAAATTATCATTGAAAAAAGAAACAGCAACACAAATACCTTTGAAAAAACATATTGGGAAGGAAGGAAGAATAAATTGACTAAAAGAAGATCTGGCAACAAGAAGGCAAGGGATTTAATACATACATATGCCAATTGTAATAAATTAAAAAGTAAATATTGATAAGAAAGTAAGCGTATATAAATGTAAACTTCTAGAAAGGAATAAAATTTTTCGATTTTCTGATAATATACATAACTGAAGCGAAAGGAAACGCCAGTTGAGAGTTTTCCGACAGAAGAAAGAATCATTCATCATTCATTCCGATTCTTTCTTTCTCCACGAGTCTCTCACTTGATGTTCTACTGAACTGTTGCAAAGCATATATTTTGCAAAAAAAGAGAATTGGACAAAATGAAAAAATGGCATCAAGAGGCATCCGTTATAGCTAAGTGATTATTTTGGTTGTCGTTTGACATTTTTCATTCATTTTGTGAATTCTATGTTTTGCTCACCTTTTACAGAGATGCTGTGCAATATCACGCCTTTAGCTAACCTCAAAGTCTAGCTTCACTCAAACTGTCATTTAAGATTACGGCATAGATCACAGCACTTAAATAAAACCTCATTTTCCCCTTTCATGCTACAATCTCGCTTCGACATTATTTCTTCCATCATTAATTCATAGTATCATTTTACTTGATAGAAAAATCAAAGAAAAGGTGTACGCAAACGTATTTTTTCCTTCACACATCAATCAATAGGCAAACGATACGTGGCACATGGCTCAAATTACTCAAACGGATGGACGTAATGTGCCACAAACTTCCCATAATGTGGCCTTGTGAATGACTGGGTCATGCTTGTATTATGATAGATTTTCTCGTAATTATTATCAACTTTAGTCTCATCATTATTGGTAACAGTTCCAAATCTTTACAAAAAAGATCATGACAGTAAATATAATATTTTATGCAATGGGGTTGTGCATGGACTGTTGCTCTTATACCATTATTTTGTATAAAAAATAAGTAATAATAAGGAAAAAATCTGAAAGTGAAAACAAAAGGGCTTTTACAATTTCTCTATATTGAGGAAATTTTATCCATCACATCAGTTTCCTTCGGTTTTACTCGAAACCGGCTTCAGAAGTTACGCTTTTAATATAATTTAATGCAAAAATTCAATTAGAATATACAAAGGCGCATTGATAAATATATTTTAGCATACTATTGCAAATATATGCTCCTGGCTCTGAACAATTTAGAATTCAATCAGTAAGTCCCTCTAGGTAAATAAAACGGGATATTAAGTTTGTTCAAAAAAGTTTGTGTATGCTCGAAAAAGGAATCATTGAATTATTTAAGAGAAAAAGGTAAAGAGAAAGTAGGCAATGTAAAAAAGCAGAATACCTATCAGAATTTTACGAAATAGAGGCTCGTGTTGCATTGACCTCGCGATGGTGATGCTCTCCGGTCTCCTCTTCTTTATTTTTCGTGCAGAAAATAAAAGTTGAAGTGAGGAGTTTAAGACAACCACGGAGAAAAGCATTGGAGAAGGGATTCCACTGGATTAAGGTTTAGGTCCGTCCTTACAGAGACTCTAGGCTCCCCACTCACTCTCTTTGCAGATACATAGCGAGAGGAAAGAAAAGGCAAAGAAGAAAGACGAAAAGAAAGAAAAAAATTACATGAACATATTTAGCTCTGGCTCTCTGTTGTTGCTATGTGGATTGGAATGGAGTTGGAAACTGAAGCTTGGATAGGAGAAGAGGTTTTTCCTGTGGAACTAGCGGAATAAGCTGTTAAAGGGTGACAAAGTTAGTTTTTGAATGTTTTTGGGTGGAATAGAAGGAGGAACTGGAAAATGGTCGTCACAACAACCATAGTATTACTATTGCTTAGGTTCTATGGAAGTAATCACATCATCGTCCCACTCACAAACAACACCTCGAAATTTTATATAAAACAAGGAAAACATGCATGAAAATATGGAATGGTGGCAGCCGACGCAAAACCAATATCCTTCCACTTCCATTTTGTCCAAGAAACCATTTCTGCATGCATCTCTATAGTACATATTGAAACATGGAAATTATTGAGCAAAAAATCAGCAACAGCAAAAAGCAGCAGCAATAGCGAGGTTACCACAACTCTCCATTGAAACAAAAGACAATTTTTCCTAAACATCAACAATAAAGCCTTCCTGAAGGAAGATGAAGGATTAAGTCAACATGCAATATTAAATAACCAATAATTTCTTGCAATCTGTTTTAGGAATTTTGTTACCCTTTCTAATTAGAACAAATAGATACTTATAAAATTCGAATTCTAACATTATCCATTCCGGGTACCTTAGCTGTCATGTTGACTGCTGTAACTTCCGACACCAGTTACATAATTTCTGGTTTTAGAAATACATGTATTCCTTGCCATTTTCTAAATTAAGTTAAATGTTTGTTGTTGTGTGTGCCGCACCCTTTAAGACATGTCATTCTCTTCACTTGCAGTTCCTTCTCCAGTTTTTTTCTTTCGGCGACGACTCATTTTTGTTGAGCCATTACAAGTATTACAACTGGCAGTACGAATTTTTACTCCACTCCTACTTACTTTTATCCCCTTCCCTTCTTCCTACACACTTTCTTTTATATGAAAATGGCGAGATAGTATTTGAGATATTCAAACTAGAAGTTGTCCTCCTAACTTTGACAATCTGTAAGTTGAGTCTGTCGTGCAGAAATTAGATACTTCCCCATCTAAAACCTTTCTACAAAACCATGCATCATCTACTGTGTATCTATCGTGTACACACAGACCCTTAGGAAACTCTGATATTTCTTACTTTTAAAACGATTTTTTCTCAAACAAAACAATTGCTACTCTTGCTCCATCCAACTCTACTAACCCGAAACTGTCTTGTTCTTGTAGAGGCTGGTAGTATTTTTCGTGCTTGTTGTGGTGGCTGACTGGCCTGGCACCCTCTCCCCTTCGGCTCTATCTTACAGACTTACTGTATGAATTTCATTATTTTACGCAGCTTTCTCACTTTACTTTCCTGACCGAAAGCAAACTTTCTCTTTTCTTGTTGTATAATATTTGTAACTGTATATTCAGAGAAGTTATGCATGTTGGCAACATATATGACTGCAGTCCTATTACAATTCTTTACTTGTTTCGTTTCTTGGCAGGATACCATGTCAATTTTAGCTTCCACGCAGTTTTTCTTATTGGTTTCAGATAGACACAGAAAAATGGAGAAAGGCTAAAGTCAAATGGTTATTATATTTTATTCTTTATTCTGATGTGAGTAAGCAGTGTCATGATAAAGTATGCTTTTGCTGTTACTCTTATTTCATTCCTCACCGCCGGTTTACAGTTAGAAAGCGTAAAACATATGCATAATAATATACATTTATAATATCTTTGCGTACCGGCTACTCTTCCTTTATCCATCCCTCTCTGACCAATTTGTATGGTTTATGCTTATGAAAAGCCAAGCAAAAGAGTATATTAATGCAATAGTGTTGTCCAACAAAGAAACTAATGAACATTGTAACTGGATATATTTAATGAATATTGATATTACGATTTTCCTAAAAATAGCATTCACTTTCAGCCTTCAGTATAATAGAAAGTGAAAGTATCTAAGCAATATACTATACTATGCAGGTGAATGAATAAATATCAGCTCCGACTATTTTTTAGAAGGTAAACTATTTTTGTAAGTGTTAAATTAAAGAAGCCTTTACCAACCTTTCTGATTTCTCTCAAATAAATGATAGGCAGTATGATATTTTATAATGAAAAATCTTACAAAGTATCGATTTCCACCTTCCAAGAAAATAAAATCTGCCAGGATAAAGAAAGGCGGACATTTTCATCGCATATTGAAGAAAGCTAATCTCTAATCTTGGACAAGAAAGTACTACATTAGAATATAAATACATGGAATATCCTGCTATAAGGAAATACATTAAAAGCCATATATCAATGCACATTGGCACCAGACAACAAAAGACTATAGTTCCAGTGTGGCCAAAAAGTGGAAGATGAGAATTAGGATACGAAGTAATAATGACGGCGTGGACTATGATGATGGATGACTCAAATAATCCAATCAGCTTCAAAAGGATTTTAATGAGTTCCTGATGATCTCCACGTGGATCATCATCTCATTTTACGAATATACTAATATATAATAATAACAGGAAGAAACCCACAGCTTCTGTCACAGTAATACTTGGATCAAAGAAAATTTATCTTCTGAAAATGTGTTTGTAGATTGTTTTTGGTCTACCACGCAATAATGTAGAACTAACTGCTGTAAATTATGGCTTCACTGTATGGCTGGTATTAAATGCTTGTAATGCAAGTTGTAATCATAAATTGTACAGTTGCATACAAAGGCTATTCCTTTCTTTGCCATGCCTCTTTCAACTAAAAACTTATGTATGAATTCAATTAGCCTATTTATTAATGGATTGTTTGATAGCAAAGGTGACAAATTACTAGTTCATTGAGTGTAGAGTAAACAGATAAAACATAGGTATATTTGCATTCAACAGGATGCCCACTTGCCTATGATGTCTTGGCCTTAAGGTAGGAAGAATGGTAGAAGGGTGCTTTCAACTCCCCAGGTAACAATTTCTGGACAGTTTACTACACTACTACCAACGCTCGCTACATAGATTCATTTGTTGTATTGCTGACATGAAAAACAGAATTCCTCGAGAAAGGAAATGCTCTCAATTCAATACAAAGACAAACTATAAATTTGATTACATGACATTTATTGTTTCTGGAAAAGGAAGTTAAGGAAGTGAAAACTAATTATATTTTCAGCTTTGTACAAATAATTAATATGGAAGCAAAAGATCAAAAGGTTTTGTCAATTAAAGTAAACGTTTTTAACTTCACAGCCATTGTAACCACGCATATATTTTTATCAAAGATTCCTATCTTTTATTCAAGCTAGAGATCTGGGTTAGTTAGTATTGTAGTATTATAGCTGTATACAACTCTCTGCAATATTGCTAATGCCACTTGTTGTTGCTTCCGCCTCAGAGCTCCCGCTTGTAGTTTTCCTGGCTTGCATAAGCTTCTTAGTTGCCATGTTATATTGGAATTCAGGATAAAAAATAATGCCTTCACTTTAGATCACTTTAGTTGGGGTATGGAAACTCTTGATCATCAAAAGTTCTTCCAAATAGTTTCCAATTAATCGCAGATTGCGTTGCTTACTTGTATTCTGTTAAAATAGTTAAAATAGTCGTTTAATTTTTACTCGGATGTTGCAAATAATTCGAACATAAAAAAGTAGTTTTAAATAGTATTTCCCGTAATATTTCTGGAAAGTAAAGACCTACATGGTGAAGTAAGTATAATTTTGTACACAAAAGCAAACTCAGTAACTGGCTATATTGACTACATTGGGGAAAGTAGATAACGTACGGTAATAATTAGAACTACTCAAGTTATTTTATTAACCCAAAAAGAAAATAAATGTATTGTGCTCATGCAAAGTCAATCTCTTATCATATCTTTGTATGAAAATACGTACTGAATGTGTTATGCAAATGTATAAAACTCTATAAAAATTTAATTTCTATGTGTATTTCTAAAAGGAACAAATATTTCTGTCATATCGGCATGCGTATGATGAAAATATTATTTCACTTCCTTGCCCATTTATTTAACAAAAGTTTGCTTGTTACAGAAGCAAAGAAAAACCCGTGTTATGAAACTTTTTTTTAAAAAAATTGTTATAAAAACGATAGTAACTATTTGATACTCTAGCATGTATATGTGGAAAGGAGGAAGTAAGAAATTTGAGCCCCAGGACTAGATAGGACTACCACCAAGACCGCCATCGCTGTTGAGAAAGATCAATATAAAGACAAAAATAAATTAAAAAGTTTTACGAGGTTGATGTTGATGAGTATGGCATGTCAACCGTTATCAAAACATAATTTTGCCGTGAATGCTCAGAAAAAATTTGCATGACGAAAAGTAAAATGTAAACATGGCTTGATGAAAAATGAAAAGAAAGTGACAAGGCATATGATCCAAGAAAATAATATTGGAAACACACATACCTAGTAATATATACTATTATAAATTATATTCTTCAACAATTTCTATTTCCGTGACAGTTTTTTTGAATTCAAAAAACTTTCACTTTAGGTACCAAGCAGTGATCTTTCAGCTATACGATAGTAGAAACCTTTCCTTAAGCTAAAGAGTAAGAAAGTCTTGTTTTTCCTAACTCTGAAATTATGTTTCATTGCAATTTCATCATGTTTTTCTTGCAAAATAGGTTATATGCCGTTGTGTCCTTTTTAGCCGTTGGGTCTTGCCTGGTTCTAATAATAATGCTTCATGGTATATAACATTCGTTAAAACATCCTCCATAGTAACTTTTAATAACTATTCCATTGGTTACTAGGAAAAATTATTTATTCTAAATAAAACGCAGGAACTTGGAAACAGAAATGGACATAAACTTCCTTTTTGTCGTTTCAAATATTTGCAAGTTCATATACAAGAACCATTACCAGAGCCAATTGTATAATACGTTCAATATTGCGAAAAATTTACTCCTTCGGGCTTACTATTCATTTGAGATTATAAAATCGAAAGGAAGGTAAAATTAAATGAGCCGATTCTATTACATTTCAATAGCCAATTAATGTAAGGTTTACTGGATGGATAGATGCAAGTGTGTGTCTGGTTTAAAGCAGAGTTACTGTAAAAACATGATAAATATATAAGAAACGCGTGTGCATTTGATATCATCACTACAGTTCCATTACTTTTTGCATTCACTCCCTTGCTCGACATTTTTGCAACTCTCAGAATAATGCAAAGTGTGGAATGAGTTTCGAAACACATTTCACCGCAATTCTCACAAATGGGAATAGTAAACACGAGCAACGGAATGATACGTCGTTAGAGTTTGTTGCTGACGACGATGATGGCCTATATAGGTTTCTGCGGTAAACTCCCGTTTCTGGTCTCGCTCAACAGTTATCTGCAAGCACGCTGTGAGTTTTTTGTCAAAATAATCTACTTATCGAGCAAATTCGGTAATAATTACAGACGTTTTCCATGCTACGGGCTAGGAAGTGGCGCATATTATTAGAAAAAAGGCATTATTTTCTATTCTTGTTGAAATAAACTAAATGAAGCGACTCACAGTCTTGTTGGTGTGCATGTACACCTGTCCTCTTACAATATGCATTGTAGCGATGATAGAAAAAAGTTGATTTTCTCAGGTAAAAAGTCTCGGAGAATGCGAGCATAATGTTGTAATTTAAGAGAAAGTGCAAAGCTACTTTAGCAGTGCTGCTAAACAACTTGCGTTTTAGTTGCCATTCCCTTAATATCGAAGGAATAGGAACGGAAATTAGTGGCTAATACATTTTCTCTCTTTCTCTCTCACTCCTTCAGGGAATAGAAGTGCTCTCAAGAGAGATTGACGTCAGAAAAGGAGAGGAAAGTACTTTTCACTTCGTTTTTCTGCCATCATCAAATTTCCCGTTCCTTCTCCCACTTTAGGGAAATGGAGTCCAACAGAAAAAGAAGAAGAGGAAAAAGACGAGAGCAAACCATTCATCCTATTTCCATATTAGTTTGCTCATAGTAGTGGTCTCCCTTTCTTACATGTGTCGTCCAACGTTGTTGTTAAATAATGATGATGAGGAAGAAGAAGTTGATATTAAATGGGGTACGCATAATGTTTGTCAGTAACAACCAAGCCAACAATAAACTTTTTTACTGTTGTTGTTGGTCCCTTTCTTCTCCATTCGTTGTCAGTTACCCCGCCCCAGCACCACCAACAATATTATTCCCAAACTAACTGACTCATTTCCATTCAGTTGCTAAAGTTTTCCGCTTAAGTGAAGCTTGGCATTTGTGCCATCATCAACAACACTACAAATGATAAAATTGTAGCAGTGAATGGTTTCAAATGACTTTCTTCTTTATGAAAGTAATTGAAAACGAAACCTGTTAGTAATTGGCTTTTGGAGGGCGATAGTACAGTGACCTTACTTTTGAAACTTTTTAAAGCTATTTAAACTGTCATATTTCTACTTACAGTATAAAACCTATGATAGAAGACAACGGATTCTCACGCCTTTATTCAAACTAGCTCTTTAGATTTACTTACTCTCTCACTCCGGTCAATAGGCTGTATTTCATTCAGGACAAACGAGCAAGTGAAAGCTTAAAGTCAAAGCCACAACGGGAAAACGATGACCCATCATGATCAGATCAATCTACTCTTTCATTATCTCCAACCACCCAGCATAGCTAATCAAAATGCATTATTGGTTTTTCTTGTCTGTATAACATCAAACAAAAGGTTTGTTTGAAGACTGAAAATTTCCTCTTAAACAACCCAATTTATATTTTAGTTCTGTCCATTTCACTTTCATTTCTCATCATTATGATCCCCATCATATTCCTTTTATATCTCGTTCCAGAAACTACATTCAACAATTCACTTTTATCGCCTTTCTTCATTTTACTTTTCATAGACCGATGCGACCCGAGAGCTGTGTACTTTAGAGAGAAACTATAATAAACTTTACATTATTTCACAAAGCACACACGTTTTATTGCTATATCTACGTACATATCTCATCCGCTAAATTCAATAAAGCTTTATAGGTACTACTCCAACCCGGCTTTTCCCCTTTCTCTTTCAAGCCACTGTATTAGTGTCATTCCATTTCCTTTGTTTTTCTTTTGCATTTTGTCATACTGCTAGTCTCTTCATAAAATTTGAAGTGGTTGACATGTTGTTATAGTTGTTGTTCGTATCATATACTATTTTCACATTCACTCGTTTACCATTCCCAACATCTTCATATCCCTTTACTACAAATCAGTTCCTCTGACTTCCTTTCTACAATTTTCGCTTTATTAATTCGGTGAAATTGGGATGCTCACAAAGGACTTTATGGCACGAGCCTTTTTCTTTCATACTTTCTATTTTACAATAAATTAGTGATATGTAATATGATATCATATATGAAAAGACTTTCTTCACTAAACCTAAGATATTTTTTATAATGAAGGCAAACAAGTGTAATAAAAGTTTAATCAAGAAAGAAAAAAACTCTTTTATTCTATGACATTATTATTGAAAACGTTTCTTAACAAAGAGCAGCTCGGATTATTACTTTTGTGTTGTATAGGATTAAAATCAAGCTGGTCAGGTGAAAATAAATAGTTCCACGTTTCATAGGAAATATGTCGTAAATACAAAGATTTTATTACTCCCTATTCCAATTTTTTAGCTTTCTTTGCTGTTGCGGAAAAACTTTCTGTTCTCATAAGTGAACCAAGTCTTACATTCGATCTTGTACAAACAGCTTTCTCTGTAAAAGGAAGGATCTGCATGGATGGAGGTGATAGGGCCATCTAGTTTCAAGTTGATCATATTTATTTATGATGACTCAAGTATCTGATTTATGGTTTACAGTTACGATCTATTCAATTCATACATGCATAAATTGTATGGACCGAAGTAAAAATATCGGTATGTGAAAACAATGTTCAATTATTGTTCCAAAAATCATATTCGATAAAAATATCAAATTTTAGGATTTGGCATCTTAAAATAATATATAAATTCAAACAAGTCAAAAATTGTTCACTAAATATTAACGTTAGTTTGATCAAAAAAATTACGATTATTATTCTCCTTTGCAAGGTCCTTCCTTATCTTGTTATTTTGATCCTTTACCAAGTAATTAATAATAAAAAATTCTTAAACAAACAAGGGACTTTAGATCATGTTATTTTATTTAATCGCAGAAAATGCAACGGGGCAAGGCCCATGGGCACAAAGATAGAGTTTTCAGTCCAACTAAAATAGTTACATACAAATATGCATCCCATTTATATGAAAGATTCAATAATTAATGTTGCAGCTTACAGTAAAAGACTAAAACAAAAAGTACAACCACACCATAAAATTCAATATTCATACAATACCTTCAAATTGTTCGACATGTAATAATATTCAGATAAGATAATATATAATTATAATAATAATAATAATTCTATGCCTTCCGCATTTAATATTTGACAAAAAAATTTGGTTTACATTGTTGTTCTTTCAGGCATGCTGATGATGAGAAATCCTGAATACTTAAGTAAGTACAAATAATTTACACAACTCGTCTCACTTCGAAAAAACGCTTTAAATAGTACACTTGGCCAATAGTCATTGCAACTAGAACAACCGCTTCGAAAAAGGACCACATTACTACTCGGGAATTGGTAGATTCGTTGATTTTACGATGGATTTTATCACGAACTTCCATATATTCTTGTTCATGTTTAACTCCAACTAAAGCTGTAGAAAGTTCTTTGATCATCTCGGCAAGTTTATTTGGATGGGCTGTAAATTTTTTACAAAATTGATTATTATTATCACTATTCCGTATTGATCTACTAGTGCTATTTATTTGTATCATTGTAGTTGACGCATGTAAAAATCACGATCCGCATACCTTCTCCTTCAGCGGCAGCAGCTTGGGGTTCCCCAACATCCATGGAAAACATTACACCTTTGGGAGTCATTGTTGACATTTTGTTACTAAAACAATATGTGTAAGTCCCTGTCTTAGCAGCAGCAAAAGTGATCTTTCCATTGCTTTCCCTTTCCCTGGTAATAACTTCTTCGCCGTCTGGTCCAGTTACACGAACATCAATGTCCAGGAATCCTCCCTCAATGACTTCAAAGGTTAATCCTAGTTTTTATGATAATAAAAATATTATTATGTATCAGTTGTGTAAATACTAAAACATTCTAAACTACAATTAATTAAGCAATGATTAAAATCGTACCCAATTTGGTTCCATTCTGCACCCGATCAAAAAAGCATTCTTCTGCATGAGCATCCACATTAATGAAATACGGAAGACAGTTATGGAAAACGGAGAAGAGCACCACAAAGACGAAGCCCAGCCTTGTGAACCCCGTCATTTTGAAAATCTAACTATAAATAATCCAAATTGCAAAACTATCGACAACTTCTTCTTTTTGGCTCACTCACTTTTTTCCAAGAAGAATAATAAAACGTCCAAAACAATGAGAAAATCCCACCATATGACCACATTCAGTCTCTACACCACTTCACTTGTGTCAATCTATTCCACAAAAAGCTTAAATTCATCACTTCAACCGACAGACGATGTTTACTTAATTAAACTTAAGTACTCCCAAATTAATCTTTTCATTTCCGGAAAATAAAATTAAAGAGAAGATATTCACTCTCCCTTTTTGACAAGTATGTCTGTATATAGAGATCTACTTTTTGCTTTGATTTCCTTATCTACAGACCGACTATCCTGTGACTACTCAATGGAGAGTTGAACTTCCCTCTTGTCTGTACGTCAAACTTTCCCAAGTCCACATCACTAAACAAAAGTTGTACATTCACTCCTACTCATATGAAACCACTATCACTAAAGTTAATCTCAACTTGCCCCAAGTTATGCTGTTTGGATTTATACTGACTTGACTATTGTACTTTGTGCAAAAAAGCTATAACAAAATGCGCATGAAAAAGATTTTCTCTGAAACCAGTTACCAGCAGCTCCATTTAATTACATAATTTAACTTTAAACCCAACCACGAAGTAGTGTCAAGTTTACATAAATATTTGTTATTTTTTAAATAGTTTGAATTGAATAAAAACATCTCTTTCCAATAATCTTTTCCATTTTCCAAGTAAATCATGTACATCAAATCATTGTATTTGTATTGCGTTTTAATCTCCAATTAATTGCAAAATGCAAAGTAGCCCCTTATGTCACACACCCTACCTTTCCAACATATTCTTTTTCTCTAGGCACCCAGTTTCCAACCATTCGTCCCCATTCCCTTCCATTGGGGTGGAAACTCCCCCAGTCCCGCGGAACAACTACTCCAATAACATTTCTCATCATAACATTTCTCTTCATCTTTCCAATCCTTTCTTATGGATGCACAAAATATGGATTTTGGGGTATTTTGAGGCGAGGAAGCCGAATCCGGGGTCAGAATTTTATTTTAAGTCTGTTTATTTTTATTTTACTTCAAGATAAAGACAAATATTGCATTCCAAAGGCTTTTGTGTGGTTATTCACGTGTGATGATTCATTGTGCATCTGGAGATGATTGCTATTTTAAATCCTTTTCCGTAAAACAAAATGCTTTCCGACAAAATGCATTCAGATAAAACGTGTTAAGACAATTAACGTAGAATCCCAGCATATGGAACTGTATGGAACCCGCACCGCCCTCATCGCGTCGCATGCAGCATAGTTTCTCCTTTGAATTTTTCTTTTGCGACTCCTTCAAATATGAATTGCATTTAAAGTTTTAAAAATGATTAAAATACTTCATTTTAGAATCTAAAAAGTGCCATTGATTGGATGCACCTTCATCCAAGTTTTTTCTATTTGAACAACTGCATCTCTCTCAATCTCTGATCATGAATGGGAAAGTTGAGTTGGTGTAGAAAAGAGTACTGCGTATAAAAGTAGCATCCATAATGGAAATTGTGAGTGAGTGACATGGTAGCGGTTTCTATATTGCACAATAATTATTTGCATCCACTCACATCCTAGACCTACCCGTTTGGTAATCAACAGGTACCAGAACAGGTGAGTACTAATCCTTTGTTCTTATCAGTGTCCCTTTTAAGGTTATCATATGAGTAAATTGGTAGTGTACAGTGTCATATAAATCATATGATGGTCATCATCATCATAATTTCATTGTTCCTAATTCCTAACGAGTTTCTAAACTCCAAATCCAATTCCTAATTCCCAATAATGTAGTGCTGCATTAGGTTTTTTTGCACAAATGTTCTATTCTGTGATGATGATAATGCTGACGAATAAAATAGAAGTGTGAATTTTGCAAAGATTCGCAGCAGCTGTGCTCTTGTTGTGTGCTGTTTTGTTTGTATAGTCATCCTTTTGTTCAATCATCATCGTTCAAATCTCTTTTTTAGTCCCGATTTTAATTGTCTTTTGTTGGCTGTTGTTTACAATTAATTATTGTTTTTGTATCATTTTAATTATATTCCTTGTCTCGTACAAGATCCTCGAAAGTGTTGGGAAGCAATTCAAGGAAAGAATTAAACTTTTGTAATTGTTGATAGTGACAGAAGTTACTTAAATCGTCCTATCTGGAGTTTATATTTTCAAACGAATAAAGATATAACTTGAAACAGGTATGATGTCACATATTTAATAGCAATCAGCTGTTAGGTGCAGTAAAATATTTAAAATCTTTATTAAATTTTGGTTAGGTAGAAGTTTTTTGGGATTTTGTCATTGTTTGTCATTAAAAAAGAAAAAAGGTTAAAATTATTGGGAATGGCAGTGTAAATTTAAGTTGGTTTGATGTTTAATTACCTGTAAATTATTGCCATTGTTTTTTGTCATTAGTCAGTCACCATTGTTATTCAAAATTTGCTTTCAGCGATAATAAAAATTAACGATTTATTTATAGGACAATTGTTCAATTGTAGAGCCATCTTGCATTCTTCGGTAGTACAACGCATTAAAGCAAGAAGTTAAAATTTAAGATTTAATTTACGTTGTTATTTTTTCATTTAGGTTAGTAACAAATGTTGTGAGATAATTACTGGAACTCGTCTAATCCTAAAGTAAAAGCTAAGTGTGCCTTCGGTGAACTTTCTGTAACAATGGGAGGAGACACGTAAGCCATTTATATGCGTTTGCATTGATTGTCAGTCTTGACAATTATATTTAACCGTTGAATGACTTCTTTCAGGAAAAACAAGAAAAGTAAGGACAAGCAGTCCCCAAAGAAGGAGGAAAAGCCTTCCACCTCAACGGCTGCCTCTCCATCAGGATCGGCTCAATCTGAAGAGGTAAAGGAAGCTCCACCTCCAAAGGTCAAGGATGATTCCAAAGTCGAAGAGGAAGAAGAGGACGATGAAGAGATTAGTCTGGGCGCTGCAGTGGCAAGTTTCTCGAGCTGGTTTTCTAGTACGGTGACCTCTGCAAAGGAAAAGTCAACTGAAATGTTTCAATATCTGAAACAAGACTTCACAGAGTTTTCCGAAACAGTTTCTGAAGCTTCAAAGGAATTTAAGGATAAGTTGAAATTGGAAGAAAATGCAAAATCTGCTGTTCAGACTGTTACTTCGAAGGCGAGCATTGTTCTGGATCAAATGTCAACTATTTTTGGAGTTGGGCCTGATGATGACGATGAGGCTCTTGTGATGAATTCTGGTGTGATTGACCGTGTCAAGGTATTAATCAGTACATCTATTTATCCCGAAAATTTTCCCTGCTGACGCTTTCTGATTTTGCATTCTTTTCATAAAAGATTTACTTAATGCTGTTTCGTTTTTGTTTTAAATTATTATAGGGTAAACTGTACACGATGTCTGTTGACGAAGATGTATTCTTAAAGGATCCTGTAGACATTAAGGCATATGAAAATTGGATTCTCGCATTCGACTTGGAAAAGAAGAATGAGGAGATGGCTGATTTAATGGCTTCCAATCCACATCTTCAAGTGCGCTACGGGCAGCTAGTTCCAGAAAAGGTATCTCATTTAGTGTTCTGGCATAGATTCTACTATCACGTCCATGAACTCTATCTTGCCGAAGAAGAGAAGGAATTGGAACGAAAAAAAGCTAAGGCTCTAGCCAAGGCACAGGCTTTGAAGGATGCAGAAGGCAAAGAAGACAATGCTGATATCTTAAATCGAAATGATGCTTCTCCAAGTAAGACTAACAATTATTTTTCAATATTTGAAATCAATACTCAACAATAGCTCATTGCAACATTTTAAATTTGCTTTAGCTGGCTCAGATCCAAGTCTGGTCGATATTTCCGAGGAGGACCAAAAACGGCTCCTGGCTGAGTATGAAGAAGAAATGAAAAACAGTTCAGCTCAACACTCTCGTAGATCTAGTGGAACCCATATGTCTTCCTCCTCATCTGGAAGTTTCGCAATTGTTACCGTAAGTTGAAGCATATTTTAACATAACATTTGATTTACATTACAAATTCACCAAGCAACATGCCATGTGATTGTTATATAATTAAAATGATTTAGC
Organism: Lepidocyrtus fimetarius; assembly: GCA_036507315.1. Lineage (NCBI taxonomy): Eukaryota > Metazoa > Arthropoda > Collembola > Entomobryomorpha > Entomobryidae > Lepidocyrtus > Lepidocyrtus fimetarius. The sequence goes on from JAANSO010000126.1 coordinate 30,864, forward strand.
ATGACGCTGCCACGGATGAAGTTAAAGTCGAATAGGAAATAGGATACTAGGATGTTAAACGTTCAAAAATCAACGCCGACTTTCAGAAACGATTCGACCTTATACTCTTTCAAAATTTTGGTATACAAAATGAAATGTGATTATTTGTCTTCAATCAGGAAAAAAAAACATTTGCTCTATCCGTAGTTGTAAGAAAACCATTCATCCTCATGTATTTTTAATTCTTTATCTGAAAGTTTATATTAAAATGAAATTATTTCGGGTGCTGTTAATATTGAAGATAAAAGTATGAAGTCCTATTTTCGAATAGGATTTAAGTATATTGCCAAGCTTGTTCCTTTATTTTATATAGTAATTTACAAAGTGCTGTAATAAATTTTAAAATTGTATTTACGCCACGCATAGTCGTAGTATATAGTATTTTACTTTACAAAATTTGATTACACTTATGGTTAGTTAAGATTGGAGGTTTAGACGTTTAGTATAAAAACGAGGAGAACTGAATGTTGGGCTAGGCTTAAAGTTGTTTTAATTGCAGTCTATATTGTCAATTGATTTTGTTCGCATCGCAGCAATGTCTATTAGTTTGAAACATCGCACGGGTCAATTGGCTAGTTGATGTACTTCCAAATATAATATGTACAGGTAGAATCCACATTTTCGTGTCGTAACACAAACTGAAGAGATATTCGTATTCTCTGTTGTTGGTAGAAAATGTAAGTACAAGTAAGACGATTTTTGTAGTCTAGAATAAATTTTGTAAATTTTAACGTTTATTATTAATTACTATATAAATACGAAAACGTAATGATCATACTATTATTAATGAAAGTGCACTGACTTTTCCTAGTGCCTTTTTGGTTAAGAGAAAAGGAGAGCAAGAATGAGTTTATGGGTAATTGTTATACTGAGTTGAATTTGTACGTGAGATATTGCTATGCTATGAATAAATGAGTGAACAATGACAATTTTTATACCCAAAAATACTTTCATTAGTTTAATGGAATTATTCGGTTTGCATTAAATACATACTAAATATTAATACCAAGTTGCTCATCAACTTCAGGTTTCTTAATAGGTTGCATTTACCATTTCTTCAGCTTACAATTCCTTGGTCCCCCAGCCACCTTGAATGAAAGCAAAACTTTCACGTATTTTAAACATAACGTTGTAACCACATCAAAATGTTGTTTTGGGCTAAGGAACCGGGTTAAAAGCTTATTTTCGTTTTTAAAGTACCATCTTGAACGTGTAGTTAAATGCGTACGTGTAAGGGTAAGTGAAGAATTCTTGATTTAATTAAACCATATAAAAATCTTTGTTTGAAATAACAATAATTTATATTCATTCCTAATAATGATGTGGTTTTCTCTCGGTCATTGTCATTGCCATTATTTCGTTATTGAAACCGACGCTTATTATACGCCTACGCATTATTTAAACATTTTGTTATTAAAAAGCATATATTTATGAAATAAAAATTTATATGCTTATTTATCCATCTCAAACTCTCAGTCAAGAAGAGTCGAATATTCTTTCCTAAGTCCTTCCGAAAAGTCCTTTTCTGTCTTGACCACTTATCAATAAACATTATCGTCTACTTCTTCATCATCGTAAGTTTTCTATACTCAATAAACTTGAATCGGGCAAAGTTCTTATAATTAGCCCGCTCTCGCCAATTCACGATTAGATTTTTTATAAAAAGGAAGTAGGACAAAGGGAACCTTGCATTATTAGTCTCATCATCATCATCAATAAAAATAACAGCACACGAGTTAATTTGCAAAAAAATCAAAGTTAAGAAAGAGTACTTTTCAGTTTTACACGCACTGACTGGCTACATATTTCTAAGACATGTTTAAAACGCTCGTGCACTTATGCATTTCTCGAAATACTGCGCTGCGATGTTTTTTATATTATTAAAAAATTTAATCCAACAGCATTAACTCCTTTGCCTTAATTCCTTTTCATTTGGTAAAAGATAAGGCTAACAAATTGTAATAAGTTGTAAACACCATGATTTATATACATGCATTATATTCAGTACAGCAAAATGGGGAAGCTCACTCAACGTTATTATGATTATTATTATCCTTTTCCTCAGCAATAGCCATTTGGTCGGGAGTTAGTGATAATCATATCTAAATGTGATTAAAAAAGCAGAAAATCATTTTTCTGACTTCACTGTAGGGCTTACAAATGATGTAGGGAATAGAAGAGGCCTCAACAATTCTTTAGGAGCTCACATGATACCATTTGTAATTTTACACGCACTTCTTCTTCCCTGATTGTTCTTTCCTTTTGCTTTTAAAAGTAGAAAATAGAATTGTTTGAAGAAAAATAATACGCTTGAGCATCCACATCGCGCTTGTGCATCAGCAAAGGTGAGTTATGATTTGAAGTCAGTTCTTCGGTAGCGTTCCTAGTGCGTGCAAGCAAAAGTGTCGGCGGCCGCACTGAATCCTTCCCCGTTTCCCTTTTTTATTGAAAAATATAGGTTTCTTTTTATAATTACGACTTTGTTCTCGTGTTGATGGTGAATACAAAATGACGACAATCATGTGAATAAGGGCTAGAAATTGATTTCCCTTGTCTTTATTTGCCCATTCTTTCAGTCCCCTAGTGTAATTTGTTCGTAAGTCTAAAATGAACGGAATCTCAGAAATTTTTTATAGGAAGGACTTTTTTAAGATTTTGCAAAACTTTAAAGAAATTCGAAAAACGACGTAATAAAGAAAGCAGAATAAAGGAGAAAAGTGGATACAAATAGTTTTATGGAAAATGATAGTAAAAGTGTTTTGAATGAGTCAAAGTTGAAAGATTTGTGAAAACAAAGGAAAGTTGTCAAGCTAGCCCGGATTTGTAAACCGGGAGTGTTTTTTGAGTGAATGTGTGATTTTGGGAGCTAAATTAGCACAATGAAGAAAAGTCGGGTGAAAATTGGATGGATTGGGCACGTGCTGACGCTTCTCGCAGTTGTCATATTTGTAAGTGTATTTCTTAAGCTAATATAAATTTACTTCGTCACTACGTTTGAGTACTTACGCATATAAAATTAGTTTTACAAACTATAGCTACCCATGCGAAAACAAGATAAGATCATCAAATGTGTTAGAAGTACACCCACTTTAATCAGCAATCAGCTAGTCGTTTTAGAACGGTGTTTACACAATTTAATAATATTTCTCTATCAATATCAGCATCATTTCCTTTGACTTACTTTCTTCCTGATTATAAATAGGCATTTTAAGATTGGTTGTAAACAAGCTGTTATTAAAGTACCAGTCTATTTAGCTGCAATTAATTTATAAAAGTTTATAATATGCACATGAAAAGCAAGAGTTTATGGCGCTTCTAACTTGCTCTACATACAACTTTTACATCTATATATAACGAAAATGAAAATAATTCAATAATTATTTTAATTTAACTAAATTACAACTCCCTTCAAACAACTTCATTAAATGTTTAATTTGTTAATATTAAATGCATCAATAAATTCACTAAAAGTGAATTCTCAACTAAAGTAAGATTTTGCTGATGGAAAATAAATATGTTAATTCAATTGTCAAAATTAGGAAAGCAAATTATTAATAGCAGTTTAAATTGAAACAATTTTTGCTCTGTATAGTTTTACCTTTATTCTCATCATTCATCATCAAATTCACTCCCTGAAATGGTCACACATGACCGAAAGTTCATTGGCCATGTTTCCTGAATAGGACGCGCGCATTAGATTTTATTACTGACTGACAGGAAGCTTTTCTGTAGGGCCAGGTGGGCCAGTTGCATTACATCCTTTCAAAAAAATAAATTTGAACTTGAAATCAAAGAATTTAACATGCGCATATAATGTAAATGCATTAAATAGAAAGGACTTCTTTTTCAGCTTAATTCGGTTATTACAGTTGATGATGACCATAATGAACCGTGAACCTGTACATTTCATTATTTTACTCGCCAATGTCGTTAATTTTCATTGAAAGATTGTTCTCTCTTGAGAACCTCCAAACAGGAAGTGTGGATGATAATTTGCTTATATCGAATATATCTTGTAATGTATAGCCAGCCATTAACTGACAAATCTATTCATATTTTTATCAAATATTTAAACAAAATCAAAGTGTGGCAATCCATTAACTCGAAAGTGTGTTTTTAATTCAAAATTTTATACATTTTTTAATATTTATACATAATACTTACAATGACTAATTTGACATTGTTCCATTTGATTGCAGCTAGCGGGATGCGTTGTTATAGGTTATGTAGCGTGGATCTTGTCAACCTCAGTGTCCATCCAAAAGTTCCAGTCCGGAACTTTGGTAAGTCTTCAGTTATTTCTGCACTAAATTCTGATTTATATCTTTACTTCCGTTTCAGATGAACTATTTGCATATAGACTACGAGACATAATCAATTGAAGATAATTTAAATTGATAGTGAAGTAAAAGCTATTAAGTGGATTTGTGCAACAATTACACACAAAATCTTATTTCAGGTTTTATCTATATATTTTAGAAATTTGATGAAATCGTGGCATAGCTATAGGCTTAGGTTTATAAGGAAACAAAGTAGGTGATTAAATGATAAATATATATCTAGTATTAACTTTTAGATCAGTGATGATGTATATTTCGACAGAAATAGGGCTACAAGGTTTTAATGAAACTTGTAAGTTATGCTTAATAGACCAAGTAAAATTATGTTCCCTCATCATTATCATTTTTTTTACTTTCAGAGCTTTCATTCTTTCTTTTTGTTATTAAAATAAAATATTTTTACTATTGTTTATACATTTTCTATAAAAACTGAACAGAAGTGAAAAACATTTTAGAATTAAAAATTAAAACACGCATGGTTTAAAACTCAAATAGTAGCAACTAGAAGTTTTTTATAGAGATGGGCAAATAGAAAATTCTACGTTTTCGTTTACATGTACAAATTTGTAATAATCAAAATCAGTTTTTATTTTAACCACCAATGTTGGCAACTGGTCATTTTCATTGTAAAACTTTCTTAAAATAGTGGATTAAAAAATTTCTTGAGTTCTGGTTTTAAATATAGTTGCAATCTTTGGCGTATCAAACAACAATTCTATGCAGATGTCAGAATAGTTTTTTGGATATAATTTGCATTGTAGTATTTTATATTCTTACAATTATTAGAAAATATTTAAATATTGCTTTTTGATATATCTCTCAGATGTAATTATGCAGAGTTTTTTGTTTGGAATTTTATGATTAAACTGTAAAAAAGCAAACATTTAAGATTTCAGCGTTGGATATCAAGGGCTATTTCTCTGTATGTGCAAATAAAGCTGGTGGTTGGGTAGAGGCTTTTCCAACTTCTATGTTTAAAGTGGGACAAGGATTTTAGAAATAAAATTGGAACATAATTGTTGAATGTTCATAAAGTCTAATATGTTTATTTAAAAGCACTGTTCAATGTTTGTTCAATATATTTCAAAATTCAATATATTTCATTCCGATTCGAAAATGCTAGAATTTAAGGAGTATAGGTACCGTACGTACGTGTGGCAAACATAAGGCTAATTTATAAATCCAAGAAGTTTAATAATGGACTGTGTGTATTATGATTACCGCACAAAAGAATGAAGGGAATAATAAAGTTTTCATTACTTTATTTATTTATCTGAAAGATTTGTTATATGTAGAAGTTGAAAATTTTGCAGATTCACTTTCATGCAGAAACGTACAGAAAAAATGACGAAACTGAACATAAACACTGTTTGCTTGTCATAAAATGTACACATTTCCTCTTCCACTTTGTACCTTGCCATTATACCATTTTCATATTATATGATTTTTATGCCCTTTTGAAGTAACTGATTAAACTTTAAAAACCAAGGCATCATCATGAATTAGCATTTAAATAGTAAATTCAACTGCTGCTGCCTTAGGAAGGGTAATGCCTGTGTCTTAAGTACCGTGAGAAATTGCATTTTTTATAATACATAAAAAGAGCCCTGCAAAGACGTCTGCATTAAAAGTTAAAACCTTATCTCTCGTTGAAAGCAGTAAAATAGTAATAATAATGATAAGGATGACGATGACTTCAATTTTATAAGATTGGCCGTTTCAGTTGAATGCATGTGTTAAGCAAATTGCAATGTGTCATACAGCTACAACTAAAAAACGTTTTACCCATGTGTCATTTTCATAATATGATTTTGAACTGTTGCAACTTTGCAAACAATAGCATAACGTCATTAACCCTATGTAATCATAATTTCTGCAGAGTTTTCGTTATTATTGAAAATTGTAGAATGAACAGTTATTTTATGATATTATAATAACCGGACAAAAGACGCGTTTAAATTATATTAGTAATCAGTTTGCAGAGATGACAAATGAGTGACAACAGAATTATACAGGAGAAAGAAAATTATATATATTTTCGGCCTGAACAATTCTCAAGAAAAATAAACTTACGAAATTTATAATAATGGTTGTTTATAGCAGTTGACGAAATCCAAATTGATTAAGTAATAGCAAAAGATTATAGAGTTGAAAAACCAATGTTTACCTAGATTTTGAACGTAACTGAACGGATCGTTTGTAATTAAGAATTCGATGTCGATCACAATTGCCATGTTTATTTATGCACATTAAACTATTCATTATCTAATTCACAGCTCTTTGAAAATAAAATCGATTATTTTCACTTTTGTTTACAGATCCTTACCTATATAACGATAGGGATTGGATTTGCACTATTCTTCACAGGACTAGTCGGGTGGGTAGCGGGGGCAAGTGAGACGGCCTGTACGATTCGCCTGGTAAGTTATTGCCATATTGCAGTTTGTTATAATCTCATTAATTATATTTTTTGCTCACAGTGAGTAAGAATAATAGTTTTAGAAATGCAGAATCCATTTTTTAAACAAAATCACATGTAACTAAATTGATTATCTCCTATTTTCTTTCTTTCTCTAGTTTATCGTGATGGTAGTGGTGACAATCACGTCAGCCGTTGGAGGTGTCCTAACTCTTCAAATTTCAAGAATAGAGGTAAAAATTATCATAAAAGACTGCATTCTTATGAAAGGTTTTAGAAGTTATTGAGTAGTTTGGCATTAAATCGCTTTAATAGTATCCTGTGTGATACTAAATGAGAAAGCTATGATGAAATTCATGCAAATTTTCTTACTTGTTCTTTAACCAAGGTAAATAATTTTTGATGTAATTGCAAGCGTTGTTACATTCACTGAACATTTCTCACAAGCTTGTCTAAAGGCTTTAAATGAACAACTTTAAGATAATAGTAATATGGTTACGTTGATGTTGATGACTGATTTAGATGTTATAGCCATGTGAAATGAGAAAATTTCCTGTAATCTAATAATGAAAGACAAAGGATAAGAAAGAGCAATAAGCTTCCCTGGCAAAAAATAACTATGAGTTTAATAGACTACCGAGGCGTATTCAGTATCTTTCCACTTTTAAATGGATTACTTTTGAAATCCACACTTCCTTCCTTTTTCTTTCAAAAGAATAATTTAATCTATAAATGAAATTGTTTGCATTTACTGTTTGCGCAAGCAGATTTAAATGCCAAGAAGACGTTTGACAATTTTTTCTTTGTCCTTTTCTACAAGTTAAATTCATATTAGTAATGTTCATAATAGTTTTGTATATGTAAATAAGACAATCGTAACATCCTCATTAAAATCTCATCGTTTCACTTTCCTTCTGACGTTGTTTCTAGTATTTTGACGTGAAACTTTTGAAATTAATTATCATATTATAAACTAAGCTAATGAAACGTTGACGTGAGGTGAGTGCAAATGTAATAGATTTTAATCATTTTGCATGGCACTAGAGAAGGGCTTAAAACTTAAAGCGTAATAATATATACTGATCTGCATAAGTAGTTTAATGGCGAAAAATAAGATGATTTAATGATAAACGATGTTAACGCTAGAACTCATGTTTGAAGAAAACGTGAGCTCCACTTCCAATTTTCCCAAATAGACGGAACATAAAAACAATTTCAAGACAAGCAGCTAATTATTTAAAAGTTGAGCACTTATTTGAATAGTTTCTATTCAATAAAAAACTAAATTAGGCAAGTGTTTAGTAAACTATGTGACAACACTTGTATTATATTAATTAACAGATCCGTAAGTAAAATCTAAAATGTTCTTTGCATCCCATAACCGTAGATGAAAGCTTTCATTTGTAATCTATTCGATTTTCACTTAAAAATTCTGCCTCAGTTTACAAAATTTTAAAGATTACCTAAAATATTGCAAACGTTTCGCCCGTCATTAATACTGCAAACGAAAAGTTTGTACTTGCAGGAAAAACGCTAACCAGATATGCAGCTTTTATCTCAAAATGTGAAAGAAACGAAGAATCTCACTCACACATGGTTCGTAAAGACCTTTTTACCTACATATATCATAAAGAACCCTTCTAACCGTAACAGATTTCGTCATTGTTTAAAATTGTCAAGAACAAAGCTGCAAAGGCAAACAACTTGATGAATGTTTTATAAAGTTATTAGCTTTATGCCCATCTGCTATAAGCGACAATAAACCAGCAGGTGACAGAATTATATCAAAAGGAGATATAACTACGATATAAAACACTTGAATAAAAACCTACATGTGGCTAAATGCACATAAAATTTAACTTCAATAGTTTCTTAGCCTGTATTACAGAATTAATCTGATAGAAAAAGGAGTTAGTAAGAGAAGACGGAGAATCCTACTTTCTCTGTGTAAAGCTTTGCATATTGAATGTTTTAAATACAACCCATTTTTGCTTTTTTGTTAAAAAAGTTGTCATCAGCATCGACAAACTATTATTAAACTGTTCGTTCACTGAGATTGTTTTACAACTTATTTCAATTAGAATTAATAAATGAGACAATCTGTATATAAGATAAGGGCTTTCTTAAATATCTATTATTCCCTATAATTGAGTTTGAGTACAAGACATGCATTGTTTCTCTGGAAATAAATAATTTTCTTAGTAAATTATTATATAATATAATAACATCAACACAACGTCGACAAGTCCAATTCTGATTTCTGAATCATTCAATAATGTCCTTCTCTTAATGTATATAGATGGAAGACATCCTTAGAAAAGTGTGGGTGGAAGTCAACCAAAGTACCCGTAATCTTATTCAGAATTCGGTAAGGTTCTTTTTTTCCCACAGGAAGCATAACCATTTCTTAAAGCTTGCAATACTTCCTTTAATTTTGCAATTTCCCCAAAAAAAATAAATAAATTACCTACTTTCTCTTTTTATCAATTGTTGCGCAAAGCTCAACTGCTGTGGATTCACGGGACCTAAAGAGTTTGCCGATAATAATTATCACATGGATACTTCCTGCTACTCATTAGACAGAGGGGAGAGAATGCTTAAGCAAGTAAGTTCGGTACGTCACTACTAACATAATTTATTGACACACACTAACCAAACAATGCTAATATGGATTATCTAATTATTGCTTAATTTTGTTGAAAGCTTATCTCTGCACATAAATAAATACATAGTGTATGGACAAGGAAACCGCGGAAGTCTTTAGGACTTTCTTTGCGTCCGACGACTCGAACCAACAATATGGGGTCGCCTTAAAGGCCTCATATACAGTGGAGGTGGTTTCTTGAGCATTAGAATTTGTTAGAAGGGAGAGATCAGTATATGCGCTTTATAGTTAAAAAGAAAGTTTTCTTAAATATCAAAGACATTTTGATCATCTATGAACTATCGCATAAGGAAGATAAATCTACATACTTCTATCAAAGAGGTTATAAAACTAGTAATGCTAAGCGTGAGATTTTCCGTAGTACTAGTGATGTTGTTAACACTTCAAGTTTGTTTGATGAGTTTGCAGGAGAAAGATATTAAATAGGGATTTTATCAGTTCTAACATTTAAAATTACGTATTTATTATATTAGTATTTAGTAGAGGGAATGACATGACAATAGTATTTAAGACAATGACCATGAATAGGTAGATATATTCTTCCCCACTTACTAAAACCACTTCTATCCAACTAAGCGTCAAGTGATGCACGACTTTTAGAAACTTCCCATAAAACTTTCAATTTCCTTCCGGTCGTGCCTACCTATATATGTTTTAAAGGGTGTGTACTTATTATTACCAACAAAGTATAATTACAGTTAGTAGCTTCATCGAGGATGAGATATTGAGTGGTGTGGCATTTTGCTCTTACTTCAAATACTTTGACAATAAAATGAAGCCATTAAAAGTGAAAAGGCTACAAATCAAACTGCTTAGTATTATTATTCTTCATTACTATTACTAATACTTCAAATAGTTGTCTTTGTCTTTTAGACCTGTATAAAGATTGACAATACGAAAATGAAACTAATCTAAAATGGGGGTAGTTTAGGTAAGCACGGCAGTCTTTCTTGGGGTAGAATGTTAGTGGGTATAAATACCAAAGCATATTATTTTTGACATTCTTCCATTTTGGATTCATTCCTGAAAATTACTGATCACTTATAAGTAATTTGCACAATGACGATTTGAATTACCTATGTTTCTAATTCTTTAACTAAAACAAAAGAAATTTAATATTTATCCTAAATTTTGACTACTTTATAAGTTATTAAGGTTGGCAACCTTGTAAAGGAGAACAAAAAACATCCAGTTCTAATTTGTTATTAAACTATTCTGCTAGTGATTTAATAAAGTATATAAAATCTATTTACATTTGGACAAAGTATAATATGTGGGATGCTTTTAGAGCTAATAATACAGAAATTAAACCTTGAATTATGGCTTATTTTGCACATAGCTTATTTTTATCAGACATATTATTCAATTCCCTTTGCAACAATAATTGATGATGATTGTTTTGCAGAGGAGTTGCAGTGGAGAAATGAAGACCTGGTTAGATGACAACCGAACTGCGTGGGTGTCACTTATAATAGCTCTGCTTGGACTGCAGGTACTTTCCGTCATTACAGCATCATTAAGCCTTCATTCCCTCGCCAAGAAAGCCAAATCCAGAAGGAATGAATCCCGTTCGAGCTCAAACCGACATTTGTACGATGATTCCGATAATATTAGCGAAGCATTTCGAGATTCGCTTTAAATATATAGGAAATGAATTTTCGCGTCCTTCTAGTTATTACTAATTTATAGATGTGTAACAGTTATTACTGAAAATAACCTCTTCTTTATGCTAGTAAGATTTTCATAATTTATGACATTTATTTTTCTGGTGACAAGAGATGGGGTTATTATGTTTATTACTTTTTTGTCATGTATTTAACTGTTCTTCATAACTTGCCCTTGCACTCACTTGTTATTTTGTAATAGAAACTGTTTTATTTTTTTACAATGGATATACTTACTAAATCTTGTTTTTATTTTTATGCTACCAAAAGTTAAAATATAATAATGAAAAGAGAACCAATTAATTTTTAGTTGCTATATTTGTGCTTTATTTATCAATATTTATTTTTGGTATGCTAGCCAGAAATAGAATACATCAAACATACAAAGTTACGAAACTCCAGGACACAACAATACAAGTCCAATGGTATAAATATATTTTTTTACTTTATAATAAATCTTTTATTATAAAATCAGGCACGACTGGAGCACCAATCATAAATCTAACACATCTATTTCTCAGTCTGTAGTGTCTCTCAAGAAGTGAAAAAATGCAAATTGTAAATATTTTTAGTGATGATATAATAATATTATTATGATTTAATAAGTGAAAACATAAATGCAAATAATTTCGAAAACAAAAGAACTGGAAAAATAGACAATATCATTCTTTCAGTCTGCACTCTATAGCTGAGCTATCACAGTTGTCGTACTCCTTGACCCGCGGGTCATCCAAGTAGGGAGTATGAATACAAGCACAACGGGGCTCTTTACCGGGCTGATGGAAGACGCGTGGAACACCAACCCAATCACGATCAATGCCTCCACTGAAAAAATCCAGGAATAAGGAATAATAACTTATAAAATAACTCGATTTTTACAGGTTTTGGACAATTGTTTAATACAAAAATGATAACGAACCTCTTTCTAGAGCAATATAGCCTACTACCAGTATCCTGGGACCATTCCATGTTGCAAGATGGAAATATTTTATCAACTTCTGCTTCTTCAGCCTTAACGATACTTCCTTCAGCGACCTTATGTTGCAACATTCGCAAATTTTTAGTAGGTTGTCCTTTCTCGTTAAAGAAATGACCAACATGCAAGCCTGTGGATATAAACAAATGTTTATTTAAGCTTGCACAAACGTTTTATTTCTATAATAATCCTTTCATGTAGCGTTCACTTCTTTAAATGAACTAAAAAATATCATTATTAATTAAAGTACTTACCGACGAAATCGTATTTATCAGAGGTCAAGTAAAAATCAATCCATTTCGAGATTCCTAAATATCCATCCATGTCCAATCCACTAATGTCCGGAATTAATCCTTCCTCGTCAAACTTACCAGTAATGAAAGCTCGTGTACCATCTTTCCCTATAATTTGAATTAGTTAACTTACAAAGACAGAAAGTATGTATCATTTCACAACTATATGTACTTTGTTTATCTATTCTTACCAATAAATCCATGGTAAGAGCCTTCTTTGTCGTAGGTCTTTCGTCCCTTGCTAACGTCAAACACAAAACCAGCAATAATCAAATAGAGAGGACCATCTTCTTTGTAAGCAACTTCCGAATCCTTCATCACTCGAAATTTTCCTGTTCCTTTTTTGAGAAAATCTTGCCAAACCATCCCATCATCAGCACCCGTTTTATCGCTCGCACCCCGTTTAGTTGAAACAGGAGGTTCCGACTTGGAAGCAGTGGAAGTAGTCGCTTGTTTCCTTGCGGCCTTAAAAAGACAAAATCAATTGAAAAATATTTATTTTAGGTACAATATCCAAACCAAATATAGGCATAAATATATCAATCTCACCTTAGCATTAGCCCTGTCATTTGGAAAGAACTGCAGGTTAATAACAACACCGACTCCCACAACTAACATGATGACAAGCGTACCAATGAGCACATCCTTTACTTCTCTAAGGGTCATGGAATGAAAACCTAACCGACCCCACACTGAAGCTTTAGGCTTCTTTTCTTCAGTCTTTTCAACACCACCAGCCTTAGATTGAGACATATTTTAAATTAATGTTGATATTAATTTTAAAGTTTTCAAAATGGATTCAAAAAGAGTCTATAAAACTTACAGTGTCAGCCAACGGCTCGCTTTTAGTACCCTGTCCACGGTGACGAGCACCGCCTCCACTTTCATCCTTTCCTTTACTCATTGCAAACCTGTTACAAAACAATAAATTCCAAACACGTTAACTATCTGTGCTAATACCTTCAACTTAATAATTTACTAATTAAGACCTAAAGAAACTACAAGACATTCAACTACCGCTAAAAATACTTCACCTTCCTTACGGTTTGCCAGAAATACTAATGCAATTCGTAGTTATTGTTAGTTAAGTTAAAATTAACCAAAAACTGGATGTAAAGTAAAAAACACCTGTTTTGCTGTATTTAAACAAGGATTTTTATGAACTTTTCACCAGATTTAAGTCTATTAAAAATCAAGGTTTGCAGTAAGTGTGAGCAGTGACTATGCCAAATTAATTACCTTTAACTAAAAAAATAATTGAATTTGACAAGAAAAAAGTTTCGATTCGAACACGTTGTCAATGTCCTTGAAGAAGAAAATACACCGGGATTAAAAAAACGGACTCTGTTACTCTCCGTCTGTTCACCACTTGAAATCAGCACAACCACTACTCCTGTAAATACTACATACAACATAAACATTGCATTAGGCATAGTGCATTGACTGAATGAGAATGAGAAAAGATTTGACTTTGTTTTAATAATATATATTTATACTCAATCCCCCTTGGTTTTGGCTTGGCAAAGTTCCCCGTAAAATGCTCAAATGAAATACTAGAGCGTACATAAGGAATTATTCAAGGCAATACTCAATTCATTCCCGGTTTTTAGGTAGATTTTACGTTTTTATATTCCCTTATCGCCGATCTCTGAACTTATCAATTTTTCAAAGGATTCCTTTTAATCGAAAGATAAGATGTAGGAAACCTTTTAAAACAATACCACAAAGAATTTACATTATCATGCTAAAAAAGTAAGATTTGTTCGGTTTGAGTACCCAAATTTTTTATTCAGTATTGATAAATAAACTTCACTAAAAGAGTTATGGATAGTCTCAAGTTTCCCCCTTTCATTTTCAGTGTAAATTGAGAGGAAGTAGTCTCGCATACTTTGCTACTACGTCAGATAAGACTTCATGGTTACTTTTTATGCAAATCAGTCTTTTATCTATCCCCCTTCATTTCCCCCTCTTCTTCTTCATCTATTCATTTTTGTTCCGCTTTTTTCTTATGCAAATACAACGTTTTTAAGAAATTCTAAAATATGTACGAGCAAGAATTGAAGAGTCGAAAGTAGAGAAATCGAAAATGAAGAAGCTGAAATAAAATTGTTGAATTTTTTACTTTTTAGTGAAGTTAAATAAAATTGTTGAATTTTTAACGGGTTAAAACGGTTAAAATAAATTAGTTTGTTTATTTTTCTGTAAAAATTATGGCTATTTGAGTAACGTTGAACGGGAGCTGTTTTTTGGAATTCGTTTATTTCTGTGGTTGTAAGTATTCCAGTTGAAATAAGTTTGTGTGTTTCAGGTAACTATTCCAGTGATATTCCAAAGGATACTGGGATTGTGACCACCTGCGACAATGAGGGACAAACCATTGGTGGGGCTGTACTTGGAGGAGGATGTTCCAGATATTAAAAGCACTCTGGAGGAATGCACATCCGTTGGGTATCAATTAAAATCAGTTTAGTTCGAAGTTCGAAAAAAATGCGTTTATGAATTAAATACTTTCATTTTGTTAAATATACAGGTTCGGGTTCATTTGTTGCAAAATTGTCACGGAGGAGAATCAACGGAAAGCTTTGTACGGGACGCAAGACGGACAGACAGATTCCAAATGGGTTGATTTGGATTTGGAAGAAAAAAGTAAGTTAAACGAGAATAAGGACAGATTAAAATAGTTATATTAATTAAAATAAGATTTTGCATTCTACATTCTGTTCTCTCCATTTTGCAGATTGGAGGCTAGTCGGTGGAATTTTAAGCAATGTTCAGGGGAGTGCCGAGTCGGAAGACGTTTCGTTGAGAGACCGAGCATGCAATATTGTAAAGGATGAGCTTAATTACGCTGGATACATGGGATTTGGAGCCTCTATTGTAAATTTAGAACCGGAAGCGTCTGCAAACTTTACTAGAACAGTGGCTTCCGTGGTGAAAGTAGATGAACCTTATTCAGGACTAGTTAATGTAAGTTTAATCCAGTACTCCTTTTGCAGATTGGAAAATTGTTCATGAAAGATTTTTCTAAAAGCAAGCGGCAAAAAATTAATGGATTTATTATTTTACAGCTGTGGGTTCGAATTCCTCTACTTGAATACGGTTCATTTGATCAGCCTGCGAGTGACCTTAGTCATAATAGAGAGGGAGTTGAGCGTTCTTGGAACATGTAAGAAGAATAGAAGGAATACGTAGTGATTTTAAAGTTCATCCAAATTAGAATACTCGACTGAAGTGTTACATTTGATTTATTTGTTACGTTTATGCTTTGTGTAGTTGGAATAGGTTTATTTTGGCTACTGAGCTGTACAAAGGAAGTAAAGTGGTGTTGAATTTGCCAAAAGATTTTCCAGAAACCGATGACGAAGTGGATAGATGGTTGGGGGAGCCTGTTAGTGCCGTTTGTGTATGTGAAGGTAAGTGCGTGAAGTACCATACATGAGGGAGGACTACTGATAACTTTTTACTTTGGCATACAAAGTTTTTATATGCTTCTATTCTTACCCCTGTTTCAGATTCATTCCAAATGAATGAGAACGGCAAGCCAGTGTTGTTAAGGAAAACGAAACAAGTTGTGGAAAAGTTTATCTTTGCTTGTGGTAGTCACATTATCTTAGTTCAAAAGGAAGGAAAACGCCCAAAGGACTACAAGGACCATCTTGATCACCTAAAGGAGATCCTCACTGATCTTGTAATAGTTGAAAATTAGTTATTATTATCATAAATATTGACAATTGAATTGAAGTATTACTGTAACCATTTATTTTATTTCGGGGGCAATATGAAAACTTTGTTTATTATTATTGTACTAGAAAAAGAAAATTGAAGAAGACGCTGCAAAACAAAATAAAAAAGCTAACTCCGATTGGTTAGTTGTACCATTGCAGCCACTAAGGGATAACATCCAGGCGAGCCATTATTTTCATTTTCAAAGGGACAAAATCAAATACGCCAGATATGAGGACGCAATTGCGAACGCCTTATTCCAGAAAGCATGGGACAAAAAGTATGCCTCAATTACATTACATTGTATCTGTATGCTATTTTTGAGTTTTCTTCATACTAAATTCTTTCCAATATTATGTAATTTAAATATTTTTGAAATTCAAGAATTGTGATTGTTGTGGGGGCCGGGAGAGGACCACTAGTAACAACGTGTATCGAGCTAAGTAAAAAGGTAGACCAGGAAATCAAAGTTATTGCCATTGAGAAGAATCCAAATGCTGTAAGAACCCTTCAACACTTAAATAAAACGGAATGGGAAGGAAAAGTCACTATTGTCGAAGCTGACATGCGGGACTACAATCCAGAATTCAAGGCTGACCTTATTGTTTCAGAATTATTAGGGTCATTTGGAGACAATGAATTGTCGCCAGAATGTTTAGATGGAGCTCAGCGATTTTTGAAAGGTAACCTGGATTTAAAGAAACAACTCATTTATAGAGTCTGTATATAAAACATTTCTACGCTTTTTGTGCAGATGACGGAATCATGATTCCAGCAAGGTATTCCTCTCACATTGCTCCTGTGATGACTTCCAATTTGCACCGTCAAATTCATGAATATTTCTTGGAAAAAACTTGGGCTAAGGAGGGGGGTTATGAGAGTCCGTACTGTGCTTTAATGAGAAATTTTTATTTAATCGATCAACCCCAAGAACTTTTCACATTCGTTCATCCAAATCCGGGTACGCTAAATAATACAAAAATATTCTTGTTCTTGTAATGCTGTTAATTTTTCAAGAACTAAACTTATATAATTTTTACAGATGTTCGAGAGCATAACGATCGCTACAGAAAGATAACCTTTAAAGCTAAAGTGGATTGTATGATGCATGGAATAGCTGGTTACTTTGATAGCGACTTGTATGACGGAGCGGTTTTGAGTATTCTTCCCAAAACACACACAGCAACAATGACTAGCTGGTATTCGATGTTTTTTCCTCTAAAGGTAAATTATTTATCGAACATTTTTCATTCAGCTTATGCAGATCAGGTGTCAGGTATATTGATTCAGCATTTTTTATCATTGATTTAAGCAGATTCCTATGACCATTAAGAAAGGAGATGACATCACAATTAATTTCTGGCGTCTCTCTGACAAGCACAGAGTATGGTATGAATGGTCAGTCTCGACACCAAATGGACATTCCATGGTGCATAACCTCAACGGAAAATCTTATGAAGTTGGGAAATAGAAGGAGAAAGGGAGATAGACTGAGTAGCACAAATTCCTTTTCAATTCATTTATTGTCAGTTGTAATGTAATTATATGCTGAAGTAATTTACGGTAAAAGTTAGAAGAAGAAAGCTAGAAACGAACAGTTTTAATACCCAGGTCAAGACAATCCTTCTATTTCAACAAGGATTAACATAATATGAACTACTAGTATGTGTATGAATTACTATGATTCGAGTACTTTATAAAAGGATTTGTAATTGAATTTTAATATGTCAATTAACTTTTATGTATTTCTTGTTATTATTGATGTGACTTTTTTCATAAACAATCTTTTGTGGAAGCGAAAAAGGAAAAATGTATAAGCATAGGGCGGTTTTATTTCTATAACGTAATAACAAAACTCATCAATTAAATGTACTTCTTGGACCCCTTGGTCCTGTCGCATCCTGGTCGTAGTTAGTTAACTAGCATAAAATGATTCTTGGTTTAATTGCCTGTGGATAATATTGCCCCAGAGCGTCATCAAAAAGCTGCCATAAAAATTGTTAAATCATCTTTAACTGGACTTATGTTTTTTTTGCTTGTCAAATACACATTGAGGGCAAAATTTCATTTATGATTCGATTCATTCATATTCATTGTAAAAGTGAAACTTGCAAACTTTCACCATTCGAAGAGATTTTGTTTGCCGTTTCGCAGGTAGGTGTCCCGGTTGTTCAAGTCAAGCTGAACGGACCGGGCGCATGGAAAGGAGTGAGACACACGCGCGAGCTCATTCATACAGCTGATTATATTCTTCACTTGCAGTTATAATTGTGAACATTTTGTAATTGATGTTGGATTACAAAAGAGGATAATTTAACTAAAGTTAGATAAGTTAGAAGCGTGTGCAAACGGACTGTGATCTCAATAATCATGCAGAGTTCGAGGGTTTTTACTGACAAGATTTTTAAAAGCTTCAAACTAATAATTCATCCGAGTTTTCGGTCATCTTCAAAATTCAGCAGAGTTCCGGTTAGAGTGTACGATCCCCAACTGGGAGAAATCCCTGCCCGTGGAAGTCTTGCACATATTCCAAAGAAAAAGAAGGATGAAAGTCAAGCGCTTTATGAACAATTAAAATCATCGGGGGAAATATTTAAGTAAGTCACATCAATGGCAAGATCATTAAAAATATTATATTTTGTGTTTAGCATATTTAAGAAAAATGTTTTTGTTTAGGTCTGTAATGGGAGAGGTTTATTCTACCAAAAACAAGTCATTAATTGCTTTGGAAGGAGGAAGGCTGGTTGAAGAAGGTTTAAAGTTTGGGCTCAAACTGAGAATGATATTTTTATTAAAATCGTTAAAAACATATCCAGAATCTATACGAAAAATTGTGGAAGGCACATCAACGTCGCTTCCTGGATCTGGAAAAGAGGAGAGTTTTAGATCCGTTGAAATCCATAGAATTAAATTAACTGCTTTGCAAGTATGGTCATCGTTGGAGACCCCGCCTGGTATTATTGGTTAGTTTAGAATATCTGCGTCTATTAAGTAGCTATAATAGTAGTGTGTATATTAGTAATTAACTATTTTTGCTTTGATTAAAAACAGGAGTATTCGAGAAACCTTCAGAGAAAGACAAACTGAAAGCCCAGTACAGTAAAACGATTTCTTCAGTACCTTTAACAGTTATTTTAGATAATGTCCGTGATCCCGGCAATGCAGGCTCGATTTTGCGAACTTCAGCTGGAATAGGATGTAAAGTTCTTTTATCAAAAGGTATGGATTGACAAATCTTAAAATTTATTAAGTATGGAAGTTGAAACAACTATGTCTATTTCTATTTAACATGGAAACAAGCTTTGCCTTTCATTGGTTTTAGAATATTACTGAATGAAATAGTCAAAATTTTGCTATATTTTGTATTGTTTTAGGGTGCGTGGATCCCTGGGATATGAAAACATTGCGAGGTGGAAATGGTGCACAGTTTTTAGTTCCAATAGTTACGGATATTGACATGAATACGCTGCAGTGTCATATGGACGCCTTTAATGAAGTAGCGTATGCTCCCAACCTAGCTGACAGCGCTTCAGTAGAAAAAAACGAAACAAAACAAGGGATTGGAATATTCCTCGCAGATAGCGGTATTGGAGAGGACTCGTATGGAATACCTGTAGTACCATATACGTCAGTTAATTATAATAAATATAACTCAGTTTATCTAATTCTTGGTGGAGAAACAACTGGTATTAGCAACACAACAAGGCAAGTTGTCGCTGAGCTTTCCAAGATTTATCCCGATCATATAACGACTGTTTCAAGAATTAATATCCCTATGCATTTGCCAGTTGATAGTTTAAATGTTGCGAATGCCTTTGGAATAATTGGTTATGAAATTGCTCGTCAATTTCGGACTAACAATGACGGGTCTATATAATGAACCAACAATAATATGGTTTCTTAGTTATTATCCGAAGTACATACTATGTATCCTCTATTAAAGTCTACTAGTCTGGTTTATATATGAAGGTAGTCAATACTTTCTTACATGAAGAAATTCATGAATTTTTATACCTTTTATGTACCTTTTTAATAAATCAAAAAAATCGTAAGAAAAACATGTCCTATGTAATTTGATATAATTATTCGCATATGTACAGTATAATCATTATTCATTTCACACCATATATAGAAAGAGTGCCTGTAGTAGATGTGAAACTTTTGAAATTTGAAACATTATTGGAAAGTTCATCTCATTACTTCCAAGAAACGTTTACTTGTTTTATGGTATTTTTACCTCTTGAGTACTTCCTGTAGTTAGTTGACCACCCCACACATTGTGTGCATCTTAACAATTTTATGCTGGTATTAAATCCTAAAAACTCATAAAAAGTTGACAACACTATCTTTCATTTAAATCAGCTCTAGGCCACCACATGTTTTCATTGTATGCAGAATTAATTTTCTTTTGACATCTCTCTTAGCATTTCAGTTTCTCTCGTATCGTCCACACATCTTTATTTTGAAAGCCAGGAAAGTTTACTTTTTATTGTGCAAGTTTATTTCTTACAAAGTCTACTTATTCCATGAAATTATAACTACGCCGTGGTCCAGTTTAGTTAAAAAGGGTTTAAAGCAGTGAAGTAGGACTGGAAGTCCTCTAGGCTAGACTTGGTAAACAATATCACCACTTGGTTAAATTTTTAAGAATTGAAATTGTCAGCGTATATCCATATTTTGACTGTAACTTACGCACAACGGTCATCTTCTTATTCCTTCATCAAACAAGTTTATTTACTTGGTAGAAAGATTCCTGCTTTTAGGGTTGAGACTTGACGACTTGTAAAAAAAAAGCTTGGCATGGACAACTTATTCACTATCAGGTCCTTTCATCTTGCATCTCATTATCCCATATTATTCACGGTCTTCATATCATATAACAAAGAGAAATAACATTGCATTGACTCAATAGCATATAGCGTCTTCAGCAATCTGGAAAATAAGATTGCTTCTCAAAAGCTTTGACTTTTCTTTGCGTAACCAAAACCTCATTGGCATCCTCCCATAATAACAATTCTTTCCCTACCAGCTACATTGCAACATTTCATTGTTTTATTTTATCATCTTTTAATCTTTGTCTCATCACCGCGCGCAACCAGTACCCCTTCTACCATTAGGACATCCTTATAACAGCAGCGCATTAAGATTTCTTTAATTCCTACTTTAAAATTCATTAGAGGTTTGCATTTTATGAATTTTTAAACCGACAGGTCTTACCTTCTCATTCGTAACATTTGTGAATATTTTCAGTATTATCTTTAATTCAGAATAGAAAAGCGCGTTGACCATGAATTGCCTTAAGGAAGTTTAATTTTATATTTCATGATTTTTTCTTGGTATGATCCAATTTGATTGCTTGCAAATGAAATCGCATTGAAAATTACATATTTCGTGAGAGTGGGTAGGTGTGCACACCTTTGAAAGCACTTTGTAATCTTTCTAAAACACGTAGTTAATTATTGTGCAGGTGTACTACCCATTTGCACCCAATCAGTCAAGATGCAGCAGGTTATCTTCGGCAAGATCATCGTTATTATGCAAGCGTAGAAACATTTAATGCATGCTTGTTATATTTATAATAGAGCTACAAAGAGTAAATGTGATTACTTAACAAAGCATTATTGTTGGACAAATGAAGGAAGACTTTTTTGCTTCCTCATTCACAAACAAGAATTACCACACAATCGGCCAAATCTTGTTTCAAGAGATTTTCAACTTGTTTCATTGCATATCATTGCATCAAGCTGTAGATATGAAATTGTTAGAAAATCCTGTAACAACTTCAACAGTATGAAATAGACCAAATGGTTCATCCTTCTTGTTTCCAGTAGTTTCTCTTTCCAGCTTTACTTCGTCTTAAATTTACTTTTGTGTTATGATAGTAAGCAAGCATGTAATGATAAAAACACAAAGTTTGAAACGAAACTATCTTCCAGATAGAGACACGCTATAAAATATAAAACCAACTCCAATGCTCCCCTTATTCTTTCGTTCCTTTTCATCTCAGCAGCGGTTTCTTCGTTTAGAGATGAAATGAAGACGAAATGTGCAACTCTTGTTTAGTTGAAGTTGGATCTATTTGCTATTGCTATAAGAAGTAGGGGTTAACCTAACCAAAAGAAAGGCATAGAAACTCATGTTTCTATTTCCATCCTAAACCAGACCGAAAAAGAATCTTACAAAAATCATATATTCATATTCGGAATGCATTTATAGAAATCATATTATTATTTTTACGCTGTATGAAAAATAAACTTATAAAATATACGTTTTGGTTAAACGGCCTAGATATAGAAAACGTAAAACATAACCTGGAAAAAAGAATCGGATGTTTATGTGACTACTTGGTTGGAACGCTCTTCAATAGAGTATCTATAAATTTTCTAGACCTAAATTAGTTGTATTTATATAATGAACACAGTCAATTTCATATTGGAGAAAGTTGTTAAAGATTTGTATTAAAATTTCATGTAAATTTGCTTCTATTTAATCAACTGACTGTTACTGTATGACGACTTATTCCAATTACAAGAACCATTTCCACTGCCGTCGTTATAATAGTCCGACAAGAATGATCCGAAACGGGAAGCAAGGGAAAAAAGAAAGAGTATATATCCTAATCACAGACAGTTGGAGGCCTCTGTTTTTTGTAGAGAATTGTGTTAAGAACAGAAGTGAGCAAATGCAAGTCTCTCTTTTTCCTCTTTTCTTTAGTCAGACAAAACTCCTTTAGTTTCCGATATTCATACTACTCTTTCCTATTCTCCGGGATGAAAACTTTGTTCTTCCCTTTTGTAGCTAATATTTTCATAGAGGTACACCGAAAGATTGGATTTCTGGATGTTTTGCAGTTTCTTCAAATGGTTGGGAATATGTTTCTTGTTCCTCCGTTCCTTATACTTTTAGGAAACAAACACCACCAACATTACCACCATCATCGTCATCATTATATACCACTGCGCTGCACTGCTTGTCCTTTTCGAAAAGAGAAAACGAGCAAAAAGCATGTCTGTTTTAAGGGCTGCTTTAGCTCTCTTTTTTGCTCTTGGCTGTGCCTCATTCTCATTTCCTATAAGTTTAAGAACAGAAAGAAACTAGAATTCTATACATTTCTTACCACATTCAGATATTATTCCTCTTTCTTTTCCTACTCCTACATAATAGCTTGCTGGTTGCTAGAGAAAAGAAAGGATCTAAAATGTCTAGATTTATGTAGAAGAGAATAACGTATTAAAAAGTTCTATTTGACGTGCACCGAAACTCCTCCTTGGTCGTCCGTCGTACACTTTTCCTTCGTCCTAGCAAACTCGCATGTTTTCAGTATTTTCTGAATGTACTTACTATCGCTTCTATTCATCTTTCTTTTGGAGCCAGCTCGCTCTCGTGCTTCTTTTTTGTTGTAGGGTCGAGAGTGGAGAATGTAAGGAAAGGAGTAGGAGCAAGCACAACCAAGAGCAGCAGTGTTTTTCTAATGTCAGAAGAGTATTGTAACTGGCAACAGTGGGAAAGGGAGAATCGGCCGATAAATGTGAATACCTTGTAGGTTTCCCTTTTATAATATGTTGATGAAGATTTGAAATGAAGAAAAGAAGGATTCCACCACTGGTTTAGTTGTTTGCGGGATGTCTGTTGCTCGACTACTAGGACCTATGCATGGTCTCTCACATTCTTCACTCTCGTGTTTTTCTTCCAAAATGTAATGTTTAAAATACAAAATGTGTATAACCGTGTATCGTATTCGTCGATAGGGATTTCAAAATAAAAGTCAAACTCTGATATTTCGAATAAGTTAAAATGTAATTGGATTGTGCGGATTTTTACATAATATAGTAAGTATATACTTGTGCTTCTTGATTCCTAAGAAAATTGCATAATCGAACGGATATTATTGATTCTTTCAAACATTAAGTCAACTGATTTATATATCCGGATAGTTACATGCAACTTGTGTGTGGTCGAACAGTAAAATTTTTATGTTGACAAGGCAAATGTGAAATGACATTAAAATATTTCAATAGGAAAGTGAGCAACCACGTTGAAAAATTGTTTGACCTTTCATGTTTTAATGAATTTGACTTGCAAAAAATGCTTGCTGCATGCCATTGCATAAAAATGCCAACAATAAACATAAACAAGAGAGTGGAGCTGAAACAGTGATGAAAGTGATGAGACATTTGGTGCATATGTGCAAAATTGCATAGGAGTTGATTGATTTCGCATCTCGCGTTGCATACCACGGTGGAATTGTGGACCTTATTGGCCATTTTACAGTGCTGCTATCGGTGACGATCATAATCCTTTCAGTGAGTTGAATAATAAATGAGCCGTTGTTATTGCTGTCAATGTTGGAATGATTATGAAGTTGTTACTTTATACTGGAAACAAATAGTGAAAAAGTGAAAGATGACACCGAAGTGTAATCAAATGAAATGAGAAGGACTCTCCCGTGACGTGATCAACATCTCTGATTTCATCCTTCTAACTCTGTAATCATCCCACACACCCACTTATGCATAAACAAAGGGAAAACAAATGCAATGGTGATTATTATATCTGATGGTATAATCGAAATGGGAATACTTTCCTTTATCTGCTATGTAATATAAAGTGTATTTATTACCTGTCATTCACTTTCTCCGTTCGTCTCTAGTCATTTGTACTTATAAAAATTGAACGTTGTCATTGCATTAATTACGTTAAAAGACAACTCTAATTTCAAAACGTTCTCCATACTATTCAGTTTTAAATATTAAAAAGGTAAGAACATTTTTTCTGGAGTCTAAAAACTCATTCATTTTATGATGAGAAATATTCTTTTAATCAAGCAAAATATAGTAAAATTATGCAGGAAATGAAGTTGACTAAAAGAGTTGGTTAATTAATGTTTAAAAATTGATCAAAAGAGAAAAGAACCCTCATCTTACAAATGCTGATTAAATGTTTCCTTAAACCCTAATTTTCATGATAATATTTTTTTAACTTTATGATAGTACTAGGATTATAAAATAGTTTAAGCCATGC
This sequence comes from Lepidocyrtus fimetarius, assembly GCA_036507315.1. Classification (NCBI taxonomy): domain Eukaryota; kingdom Metazoa; phylum Arthropoda; class Collembola; order Entomobryomorpha; family Entomobryidae; genus Lepidocyrtus; species Lepidocyrtus fimetarius. The sequence goes on from JAANSO010000126.1 coordinate 56,004, forward strand.
TTAAATAATCCTTGTTTTGGGTCTCACACCCGTATATCCCTTTTTCATAATCTTCTGTTCTTTAATCTTTCAAACAAATTTTATGTATTTTAAAGGAGTATCAATGCAGGCACATTTTGTTGATAGAAGTGGAACGGATCATGATGACGATCATTTATACATTTGAGTCAATGTATTTTGCCCTTCCCTTTAACAGGAAAAGAGTTTTTACAAATGATTCAATCCCAATGTAAAGATTGTAGATATCGTCTTCGTCTTCACTCTCATTCTATGAAAAGCTTGAAATCGCATATGAGGGCATTACTTAGAATGACGTTTAAGATTCTAAAAGTTTTTATCTGTAAATAATGTAGTACATGATGGTCATTTCCTGTCCCTAAACTCCAAGTTTTACAAGCTGCAATCTTGATGAAACCTTATTTACATTAGTTTAAAACAACCCAATATGTAAATTTGGGACAGTATTATTGCTAAAATGGTTTAGTTCTTGCATTAAGGTGGTCTTATCTAGCAATACTACCCTTACTTTCAATTTACCTTATCTTCCTTTTAATACTTTTATCTTATTTTCTTACAGAAATATTGGAAATATAAGAACCCGTGTTTGACCACAAAAGATCTTCCTTTAAACGTATGCAGTCGGTGACTTCTATCCAGCGATAGTTTCAAGAATTTAATTAGCTTTTGGAGAATAACCTCCAAAGAAACACTTTGAAATGTACCATAATTAAAAGCAACCTTTTCTTCTGCAATTGCGGAAAGGAAGGTAGACATATCAAAAACGTAACGTATTATATGGGGAAGAAGAAATAATAAGAATCAAAATGGGGAAATTACGAAAAACACGATTTGGTGTAAGCAGTGTCAGTGCTGCATTATCATTAGTGCCATTTTCTTTCGGTATTTCTTGGATTTGGATTGCTGTCTTGATTGGTAAGTAACACAATTTTATATATTACCAATTACCATAGTACAATAATATACTGATCAAAAAATATTTGCAAAACCACGCAAAACAGCTCAATTTAATCTGAGCAATTCACGTACGATAGCTTAAATTTGGCTTTGGTATGAAAAAGTAACATACATATTATAATCTATATGTGTAGCATCGTAGGTAATTTCAACACTATACATAATATCATAAAAATATCATTACACATAAATAATGACATAATTTGATGTATTATTGTAGATCTTCTTTTGAGTTGTGCTCTTTTGCAGATAGCTACTTTTGATTCATTTTTCTATCGTTTGGTGCAACTGCGACACAGCAGTAGAATTTAATTTTGCAGTTTAAATGCATAAAATATGGTACCGGGAGCCAAGCTTAAAGTACGGAGAAATAATGAAAAGCTTTGTATTATTTTATTAAAAGGCTTTTTTATCCGAGCGTTTTCGTTCAAATCTGCATTTACTTATCTTCTATTTATATCAGTGAAGGAACATGCGAGTAAAGAATACATGTATATTGTTTTTGTAAAATTACGACCTTAATTACTAGCAATTATACTCCAAGGGTGCAATTAAAAAGGGTTTATATTATAGGTCGATGTTTATCCCGACTAATTTGCAAAAATATTATTTTTGGGAGCATATATGTTATATGCACATGCATACTATATGAACAAGCCAGTTTTTGTTTAAATTTGACAATTACTTTAAAAAGAACAAAAGCACATTCATGCCATATATTTTGAGCATTTGCTGCCAAACCCTAACGCTTTTCAACAACATTTGCAAACAAGCCGCAACCTAGTAGCAGCCCAGCCCAGGTGGAGATGTTTTCTATAGCAAAACACTTGAAATCGCATTTAAAATATCACGCCTGTTGTTCTAGATTTAAATTCGTTGCTGAAATTTTCGTCTACTTGTAATACTTCTTAACTATACTTAAAATATGAATTTAACTTTTGCAAATTTTAATCAAATTGTCCATCCAAGACAAAAACGCTAAATGCTTATACGCGATTAAGGGGTAAAACATTTTGTAAAAGTAGAATTTTGTTTAAAGAGAAGACTGCTCTAACTACGATACGGGTTGTACAGTGGCCAACTCCATGCTGATAGCTTTTGTTGTATACAAACAAGGAAAATGTATAACATCATCAAATTTGTATAATGTATATATATTCCTTGATCAAAATGATGAATGCGCAGAAAAATAGACCCGCAATGAAACAAAAGCATCGTTTGCTTCAAATACTGAAAACATAATTACCTCTTGATAATAATTTTATCGCATCACAAACATATCTTTGCTGGTAAACTACAAGTAGGAGAAGTATATAGTTAGGTAGTCCACGTTTGCTCTGCCTCTGTTTAATCAATTACAAAAACTGAATAGATGAGACTTTGTATTGCCACCACCCGGGGTGACTTGACTTTGTTATTGATATTTTGACTCGCATTCAGGTTTCTATTCTAACTTATAACACTGCCACCGATAATAAAAAAAAACTCTTTTCCCTGAAAATTTTATGAATAACAAAAATTGAACAAAAATGGGATTTTTGCAATAGACAGAATGGCATAATTTTAGTAAATTTATGGTTACTAAAGAAAAGCAGTGGCAGTGATTTGATTTAGCCATTAATTATATTCAACCCTTTTACATTGACGCCTTTTGTAACTCTCACCTCACAAAAACGATTTTCAACTAGGATGTGGCTTTGTTTTTGATGGACTTGTTTTTAGTCATTTTATAGCAACTTACTCGCACATAGTAGCATATAGCAGCAAACAAAAGCAATGACAAAGATTATTCAGTTTTTTGAAATGACGTAAAATTCAAGTAGATTTCAGTTAATAATGGATGACTGGATGCAAACTATGTGACATTTGACGTGATGTACAGGATTGTTTACTTGCCCCTGTCAATTATATCTCTTTGTTATGGATGGCTCAATTGGCACTTTAGCTGTCTAAATGTGCTAATTTGCATGTTTTGACCTGATCATGGCAAAACACTTCATCTCGAATAAAAAGCTTTCGCTGTTTTGACAGAAAGTTTTAATTTAAATTTTGTCTAACCCATTTGTAATGCTTAATATGTCAGGCATATCCTTTGGCCCGTTTTAAATATCATCCATGAGAAACCAAAAGGAAAACGTTTGCTTGCACGTGAAATTTGTGTAAAAATTAGAATATTTTATTCCATTTTGGTAACTAGCTTTATTATATTCCTGCTGTCAAAAAGTTTCCAGAAAGCGCTAAAATTAACCATTTGTAGTCATTTTAAAATACTTTCACTAAATTATCAAGTTTTTAAAACATTGATGTTTGTCTGTTAATTTTTAAAGAATAAGGGGAATATTGTTGTTGGCATCACTTAAAGTTCATTGACTTTCATTTAATTTTTGGAGAAAAGACATCGCTTTTGTGGTTTTAGTATGGTTTGAGGGGAAATGGTCGCTTACACAATTGAACTTATGTCTTGTTGTTTCCACTAACTCCTCATCATTTACTTCTTTTGAGCTACTAATTTTCAAGTCTTACCATTTTTCGGCAAATCCTCCCAACTTTTGAATTTCTCTGGTGGTTTCTACTCTATTCCTCAATATTATTATAGCGAGCTTACCAATTTGCTTATTGCAGCGGCATGCCGCATGAAAAAGCTAACAGTGCATTTCCCTGTTGTAATTTCAGATATTTAAAGCGTTTGCTGCATGGATTTAAAATATTTATAATAAAGAGATGACTGTTTAGTAGCAGCTGCTGATCTCAGCACTTCGTTGCGAAAAGATTTTAGAATAGTTCCTATTCAAAAATTAAAAAATAGCACGAAATCCAGATGTAAACATCACCCAACACTAGTTTATTAGCAAAACGTAATGAAAACTAGGATTATGATTACGGTATGGAATATACTGCGAGTGGAAATATTTTCCTGTTAGTTGGATTAGAAAAATCCCTTGGTGCTAAATGGCAAGGGACGGAGAGACATGTACGGATGATATGGTTAAGAGATAACTTTTATTTAGTTTTCTCGACGTTTTATAAATATTATATTTTTTAACTAGAAAGCTCTTCCTGGAATGCTAAAATGTTTATTAAATGCAGCAAGCTGTTTATTTTTATGTTTGCTCGAATAGTAAATTTTTGCTGCTTCAAATGTAAGTACATAACTCAGGTAACCAACGAAAGCTCTCCTGTTTTGTTTACATATTTTCATAATATACTCAAGTTTTCAAGCTAATTCCAATATACGATACTTGAATATACATAGTAGATAAAAAATGCAAGTTTTGATGCTACATAATATCAACTAAAGGCATTTAATTCGCAATAATACTCCAGAGAATAAATATATTTTGGAGACATTCTAAGATTCTTTAATGAGAAGATTAGTTCTTTGGTAAAAGTAATAATCATGTTCTTTGTTTCCAATGCTGGCTTTCCTAGCTCTTTTGAAATAAAGCTAAAAGAATATCCTTTACTATGAAAACTTTGGTTCATTAGTTACTAGCAAAACATTGGTAATTGCAACATGTTCAAAATAAGTCAATACACTAAGGAAAGAAACAATAAAATTTAAAATAGCTCTGCTTGGAAAATCAATTTGGTGGGAATTTATTTACACAGCAATAAATAAGGTAGCCAACCGCTGGGTTTTTGAATCTGAAAACGATCAATACTATTTGGCAACTGACATAACATCCTTGTTTAGCAACAATAGCAAAAAATTTCTCGGTCTCTGGCTCACTACACACCATTTTGAATGGTTCGTCTAACTGCAATATTATAAAAGTGGCTAAAACTTATAAAGAAAGCCTCCTTGAGTGAAAATTGAGATTTTGCCAACTGCCTTCCATGTTTAAAGTGCTAAATCAGGCCAATGGAATAAACACAAATTTTATAAAGTGAATAAGCAGAAACTGATGATGGGTGGAAATTAATTGAAAATTAAAAAGAGAAAATGAAAAAAACTTGTTCCATTTACAGAAAAAGATTGAGTTTTAACATGCTATGGTTTTGATTAGAAACGAAGATGATGATCGAATCTTCTATACCCTGCCAGAAATTTCATTGAGTTGGTAAACCAAACTGAACTATGCGTTGATTGCCATCGCGTTCATTATTTATTTAGCTTCGGATCCATTTCATACTTACATGTTATATGATTTTGTGAAATTTCTCTCTTCTTTTGAGTTGATACAAAAAGAAAGAAAATACCAGAAAAAATCAAAGGATTACGTCATCATGTTTATCATCATCATCGTGTAAACTACTTAAATTTAAAATGTTGGGAGGAACTTTCAATGAATTTCTTTTTGATGTGTGAAGTATAAAAACGGCAAAGCTTAGCAAAAAACGTTTCAAAATTTGAGCAAATAGTACTTTGAATTGAACATTTACACATGTCGCTTTTAAATGATTTTACAGAGACTAAAACAGCTGTATAATTTTTTCGTAATATTCATTAATACAACTTTTTGTTTCATTTATACTTAATTTTTTTCAATCGTTTACAAAAACATCAAATTTTAAAACGCCAGAACATGTTCACATGCCTTTTTGCATGCATGATTACAAAATGTTATGGTGGGTGGCAAAGTGATGGAAATGGCGATGAGGGATAATAAATATTAAAGGCAAAAGTCTGGTTGTGCATCGCATGATGAAATGATTGGTGAATCATTAACTGAAAATGCATAAATAAATGCTGTTGTGCATGAAGTAATCGACGATGGTTTTATCTTCAGTAAACTATTCCCAACTCATATTTCCTTCCATTTGTGACTTTCAAAAATGCAATTCCCAATTATTTAAAAATACTGCGAAATGAAAATGGATTCGTTTTAGTATTCCTTCAGTAATTTGTTGCATAATAAATTCGATTTCCTAATAGAGTTTATAATTTATTTAATATAATTATATTACAATTACATTATAGTTAGACCGGCTGAAATGTTACGCTAGTTTTGTATTTAATAATTTTAAATTTATGTAAGTTTCAGTCAATTTATAAAATCTTATCAAGTTTTAAAGGCAGATGAGATTATTTTAACAGACAACATTATTGAGTTTTCCTATATTATTATTAATGATCTTCCCTTTCATATCTATAATTATCTGGCAAGATGACAACAGTTGTGTGTTATTTCGCCCCTCCTTTTTGTAAAAACCAGGGAGTGTGCACTAATTGATATGGAAATACTTAAAGAAATTGTCATGCTTTTGACTTCCTTTTTGTTTTAAATTCCAATTCAAAGGAAAGCAAAAACCTTTTAATAAATTGTCAATTCGTCCTAGCTAAAAAAGCTTTTGATGGATTAATGGTTGAAAATGTCTTCCGCCTGTTGTAAAACGCTAAAATATATTGTAGTGTTTATTAAACATTTTCCACTCCAAACCAAAATATAGGCTAAGCCTTAACAAATATAAAAAACTCATAATGGGATTTAGTTTGGAACGCATGTCAAAGTAAATGAAATTGTGCAAAAATGATGCTGTGTTGGGTGTATAATAGCTCCGAAATATAATAACATGTCCTGCTGATATGATTGTATATAAAGTGTAGCATGCCGTTGTTTTCATATAAGAAAAGTTTGTCATTGTCATTATTATTGCATTTTTAAGAGTTTCCCTTTGTTAGGGGGATCGGTTTTGATAATGGGTAAGTGAAACCAATGGGTAATGGGTCCTACAAAAACATTTATTTTGATGGTCCATTATTATTTGGGTACTACAGAGCACTCTCTACAAAACACCATGTCCAAATGTGTTTTTGATTTACACAAAAAATGGATGAAATGAAAAGGGTGAATTGGATTTTAGGGGTTGATGGTGCTTATTCATTCACTGAAAAAATACAAAGATGCTGTGAACAAGGAACTTACTTGTAAGAGCAAAAGGATGAGAGAGTGACTCCGCTCTAAAAACCTAAGAACAAACATCATTCGTACCCTTCATTTTATCCATTGTTGGAAAATAATTCAACTCTATGTGAGTGAGTATATATATACATGTACAATGATTAAGTGGGATAAAAGGCAATGGGGTGAAAATTTTATACGCTGCCATGTAATATGTTCCCGGATAAGGGAATGAAAGGAACGTCTAAGCGCTTGATTACTCTCTGTCTGTATTCCCATTTGATCAAAAAACATAATAAGATCCCTTCCTGATAATACTTTGCGAGAGTGAAAATATGAAAATCCGTTTTGTTGTTGTCACAAAATCTACTGCATTGCTACTGTTGCATTGTTCAAAAAATTTTGGATAGTGAACTTTCCCTTTAATAGCATTTACTTTACTCCTTGGAGATATGGAAGTAACACCCGGTTCGGACGATTAGATAAATACTTTTCGATTACATTCTCTACAAACTCATCTCTTACTTCATCAACTGGCTTTACTTGACTTTCTAGGAATTATTGTAAATGAAAGCTGAGGATTTAGTCTTTTAAAATTCTACCAGCTTATCTGCAATGTCCAATTTTGAAGTTTGGTTTATTCCAAAATTTGAAAACGTTAATTATAAAGCAAAAGATGTTATGCATTCTGAAATCACCTTCAAAATACAAGGAAGGCTGATCAATTCTGTGAACGTTACAAACCTGTAATTAAACTTAAAAATCATAAATGATGCAATTTTCATTACCGTTTCAGTAATTGGTTTCTTTTCTCAAGACAAGTTATCATTCGTTATTATTGCCAAATTGCAAATGTTTTATATAACCAAATACATTTTGAAATTATATGCAAATGCACATTTGTGGATGTTTAAATAAAAACATATGCAAAACAAATACTTCCTGACTAATTAACTCAATTAATAATGTAATTACGTAGCATAACGTCATTACATTTGTTTTATTTAATAAAACAATACTTGACACTACGAGGCGTGACAAAAGTTTAATACCAAGTAAAACAAGGTGTTCATCATGTTGGGTGTGCGTGGTTCTACTTTGTTTTAAGTTTAGCGTGAAAAAAGCGATAAAGTTGAGCTCTGGTATTTATCGTTTGTTCATTGCACGGTAATATGTTTTCTTTCACCAGCAAAGATGATAATTCCGTTCACATTTTTGTATTTTAGCATGCAAAACACTGTTTGCAAAAAACACATAATATCCACATGTGTTTTAGTTTTAAAATTTTACAAGTCTGAAGTTGGATAACAAATGTTCCAAACGAACTGCACTTGTGAATTCTTCTTTTGGCTTTTCTTGTCATCTTGTTTATTGCTTGTTTCTTGTATGTATATTCCACAACTACTAGTCTTGATATTACTGGAGCAAACGAATTTTATTATTTTGGAATAAAGATGAAAAAATGCTTCTTTTGAAACAGAGAGATACTTCGTTGCTGCTTTCATGTACATCCGGTGCACTACTGTACAAATGGATTTATTGCAATGCTATATAGTATGTATTAAAATGATGAAAGATTTCTTAAACAATGCTTACAAAAGGAATGCGTATCTTTCTCTTTGCCAAAGAAAACTTTTAAGTGTACTACTACTGATCATTGCATAAATTTTATATAAACACAGTTACAATCGGAATGTAGAAAACACGTATATGCAATAACTGCGAATAACTTAAATACTCAAACGTGCATAAACGTGTAAATAAAAGATGTACACTGTTAATAATATCCAGCGCACGCAAGTCCTAACTAAAGATAAAAGCTTTTTGTATGCGGTTTACTTTGATTATTTACTTTTTCGGAGTTTTATAAGTTTAATGAAAGAGCTCATCATACTACTCACATTCTCAAATAGAGACATAAGACATACAATAGGCTAGAGTATAAGTCTGTTAGAGAATTAGACAAGAGAAGAGAACAATGGGAGAGAAGATAAGAGGACTTTTTGTACCATATTATTATGCTTACATCCTTCCACTCTCTTCTCCTTTTCCTTTCTAATTCCATATTAGAATAACAAAACTTAACAAAGCGTTACAACAGCATAGCCAAACATTTCTAATTTCTTCGCATTGTTATCATCATCATCCTCCTTTCTCCTTTTGACAAGTCTGCATAGAAATTTCTATACATGTTACACAAGTTTCATTTCTTTTGCAATCCATCAGTTTGCTAGTTCATCATTATCATCTCCTCGCCTTCCATTTCACGATTTTCAGATAAGTTGAAAATGAGACGAATGAATAAGCAAATCAAAGCTTGTGTTGTTGTTCTTTTCTGTTATTGCCTTCCATTTATTCATTCATTACTTCAGTTTCAATCAAGCATTTGCTTAATTTATTATTATTGTGATAAGGAGAAATGAGCATTTCATCGAAAGAGGAAGTACTGAGAAGATACGGAAATTGTTGTAAAATACTTAAATGTTACGGAATGGGAATGAAAAATAGATCTTGGGAACAGCAAGTGAGAATCATCCTTTCTTTAATTTCCAATCAATATGAAATGCGTTAATTTTTAAAACTATAATAAAAAGAAGGAAGAACATAACGAGACGAAGGGACGAGCGAATGTTCCTTTGTAATATTAAAGCCTGTTGTGATGTTAAGAAAATATTTTTTACTTTACAGAGTTTTTCTTTAACTATTCCTTCTTTGATACATTGCCCAAATAAATGAACTTTTTCTAAGTAAATAGTGGAATACTAATACCGTATAGTGATTGAAATTAGTAGAGATAGTTTATCAAAAGCATTCAATATTTATGAAATGAAAGTGAAGACAAGTTATGTATCTTGGAGGAGACAAGAAAAGAAATAGAATATGAGTTTGTAAAATTTTCATCAGGGGAAAATATTTTCGTGTTAATTCTCTTCACTTGCTTTCATTTCTCCTTCATACCTCATTCCATCCTTTCTTCAAATCTGCCTTCGAGTTCTGACTTTCACGTTTTTTTGTTGGGATTGTCATTATATCAATCATATTATTTTGGATGTTGTATTCCCCAGTTGATACAGTACACTTTTACCTTATAGAATGGCATTTTCACGGCAGCAGGTGATACATGTGTGCCATGGAGTAGACTCTGAATTTATACATTCAGAATATAAAGGATTCCACTTTACATGTACATTCGTTCTCTACATTGATTTGAAAAGACAGAATACGAAAATGAAAGGGATCTGGGACGCTTTGCAAGTGGTTAAAAATGTTTTTGGTGTTATTCAAAATTCCCAGTGCCAGCTTTTTGCATCAACAAGAAGCAGATAATGGCAAATAAAAAAGATTTTGCTTTATGTCTTTCTCTTCTCAAAATAACACTCTCTGAATCCAAGCAGGAAACCCACATATCTTACAATTTTACGTTTTTCCTAGTCTGCCCAACAACATCAGCAGCAAAGTATCAATTTTCTTCGTTGTCATCTAATTCAACCTGTCGTTTCATTCAGCATTATTTTTTTCCTTTTTCGCTCTTTTCCCACAACGGTAATGTTGAAATGGTACTATCGTAAAAAAGAAAGAAACTAATGCGAATCTGCTAGACTTTGATGCTTTGGATACTTTGACTCTTTTGAATTGTCAAGGGAAGTTTATTACAGTGAATAATGCGGTGTATGTGAGTGTATGTATTTTGTCGTAAGCGAGCCTGCTATAAAAATCTTCATCGTTTGTACGCGTAGTTTTATTTCGCACAAACTGGATTCTCTGTTTCTCTAATGACAATGTCTCTTAAGTATGCTCCTTGGTTTATGCTTACCTTAACATTGGAAAAGAAATTTATTCTTGAGAACGCATAATCAACGCCTACTCATACTCACATTGAGAAAATCCTCTTGGCTCTTGGATGTTTTGTTTATTGTTGTTGATAGTCTCGCTAGCTAGGGAATAATCAAAGATGCAAACTTCCGCCAACAACAACTAAAAACGCTATTACTACCCCATACCGGCATCTGGTTTCATTATACTATGGAATATACATCCGTATTCAGAGTTGATAATTGAAAGTTGTATTATCATGAGGAAATAAAATGAAAATTATGGAGGCATAGTGTTTGGTGCTAAGAAGAAAATGCTGAATAGCATGTAACTGGTGTGGGTGTCTCTAAAAACCCCACAGACAAATATGGTATTTTAGTAAAAAAAGATACTTCCTTTTGGCTGAGCAGCTTTTGCAATGTCATTATGGATATAATATTTTATACTAACGATAAGTTACCAGCAGCAGTGTCTCCTAGAATAAAATAGTGTTTTTCAAAGATTTTCTTACAATCTGCCGTATCTGATCTGATTTACAATTTTGTATTTAAATCAGAAAGAGATTCCACTAGTTGGCTGTCAAATTCCAATACTTATGAATGTAAAAATCCCACAGTTTTATTTGCTTCCAAATTTATTCCAACTTTTGATTTCGCTATCGACCCAGACATTCTTATTGGCGCCTTCTCCACTTCCCATGAAAGTTATCTGGAATCATACTAGAATTTGCAAAGAGGAAGATCAATGAAATAAAGGAAGCTAACGCATTTCCTTATCAACATGAAACAACCCGCCTTTGTATAAGTTTATACTTATCCTCTCTAAGATAGCGAACACAAAAACCTTTTTTTTTTGCAGATCACAATACGCGTCCTTTTAAAAAGGTTGGATATGAAACAGACGAAAGAAAGTAAACTGTAAACAAAAAAGTTGTGATTCATTCCTTTGGTAGATAATGAAGTGTATTCATATACATACTACGATTTTACGCTTTTTGTATTGTATCAATAAATTCACTTACATATAGAAGAAAAAATTAAAAACAAGACCCAATTTTTTATCTAAAGTAAAATACACGAATCGTGTATGTTTGCATTGCAAACATTTCCTTCTAGTTTTCACTTTTCATTATACGGACTTTCTTTTTTATTATTGTAGACTTCTGTATATGACAAAACTTTTCTTGTTTCAGGAAACTTTTTTCCTTAACCCTTCTTCATCAACAAATACCGCTATCTTCCAACAGAGAAAAGGTTTCGAATAAAATGGCAAAAGCGCACCGGGGTGAAGTTGTGTGCTTTCTCTTTGTTATCCTTGCAAGTTAAACCCGACTACAGACATGTATTCAGCTACATTTCAAAAACGAAAGTTGTTTCCTTTCTATAATGTTGTTATTCTTATACAATACTGGTGTTGTAACTGTTGGCATATCTTTTGAGTAGTTTTTTTTAGATTTTTTATCTATAATTTTCCAATTTCAGCTGTAATACTTGAGTTTTAAAGCAGAATGCATTCAATTGTAAGAAAGAAAGGAGATTTGTGAACTAGTTTATTTCTGTTACTGCTGTGGAACTATGTATACTACAGTGGTGGTGTTACTTGAGCTTTTATTCCTACTCCTTATCTTGTTTGGCTATCAGCACTATTCCATTTCATTTAAAAGAAAATCTCAACCTTTCACGTATTATTTTTACGTCCAGTTTTCGATTGTCTGATTAGTATTATTTTGCTCGTAGGGATTTGTATGTAGCTCCGTTTTGTATTATGTACTATGAAAATTATATTATGTTGTGAATGGGATATAGCTTTTTGCACAATGAAAATCAAGGGAAGTAAAAGTATACTAGTTGAATGGAAATGGTTACAGGCATTTCAACTTATTTCCTGCTGCTTCTGATATGTTACGAGTGTTTGCCATTCTTTTAGTAGCTAGCGTTCCCGGCACTAATGGAACCTTTTTCTATTATTGTCAGCCATGTCATGCATTGTTCAGAAGTGTAAACCCGCTCTCCCTTTTTGTGATTCAATGGAATCATTAAGTACTTTAATTTATTATTAAATCAATCATTTGAAAGCAAACATGTAATACTTTTGATATCTTAATATGGTATGGAAAATGATTTCAAATTGTAAGAAATTGGAAAGTGGAAAATGGACGAAAAATATGTAATTGCTCAATTTAATAATATAAATTGACCATGTATGTTTACAAAAGTCGTGACTACGGTTTTTAGATTGCTGCGTATCTAGCTTTAAAACATTATGTGAAGAGAATGTAAAAATATAATAAAATAATAGTTTTAGTCATAGTGGGCGCACGTATCATTCCACTAAACTGCACTACCCCAGAAACTGCCAGGGCCAGAAAGAGAAATAAAAAGAAAAGTCCCCGTTTTCTCATCTAGCTCGCCACTTTCGTCAGCCTTGCTATCAGTGCCACCGCTACCAATTTAATCAACTTTTTGGTGAGTAGTTAATGAACTCATTCAATTTTCTCTTGGCCTGAGAAAGAAGGAAAAGTTTTCTTCAGTAGTACAACTGCTGCGGGAAGCCATAGTTAGAAAATGAGAAAGCCCATGGCAGAGCCACCATTAGCAGTGTCCGCGTCGTTGAACCACTCTTTAATTTTGTTGTGACAAACGCGGCCGTCACTGTACAAGAGAAGCGAGGGAAGCACAGGGCTTTAAACCTTATTAAACAACACAAACGTTTTGTCAGTTTATTATTACCTAATTCTGGACACGCCGCAATATTTCTATATCATAGTAATGATCTATATACCTATTTGGTCTGTTTGTCTGCCAGAGGTAATACAATAATACCAGTTAAACAGATTTGAATTAAAGATAATCACTAGTGTTCTCACAATGGTGATCTGTATGCTAGTCTATCAGCATACTTCATATTAAATTTTACTTAAGAAACGGTTTTTGGCAGTGCATAATTCGCAATGAAATGCCAATTACACAGTATAGAAATAATAATTTAAAGTCACTACCTAGAAAGTAAGACAATTGCTTCCTAATTTTGCTATTTTGCTTACACAAGCTCCTTTTTTATTAAATTCATATTTTAAAGTAATATCTTGCTTTCCTTGCTTCAGGAATGAGAAAGAAAGTTTTTTTTTATATATTTTGCAGCATCTTCATTATTACATGCCCAAAAACGAAACAAATACCAGGATTCGCTGCTTTCTCATCATGTATCCTATCATCCTGATCATGAGATCTTTCATTAATGAAAATACACGCACTATCTAGTAGATTATCCCTGCGGTGCGATGAAGATGATAATAGTGGCAGAAGCAATGTAGTTATTATCTTCAATTTCGTTTGGAGAAATCCATTTGGAATGTAATGCTTGTGTGTACATATGTGCTCATAACGGTACCTATACCCGATGATGCTGCCAGTCCTCCACTTGCGTTTCCTAAATCGTTTTGTTTATTTCTCGTCCTATGTTCCCACTACAGTCAAGTTGTGTGAATGCTTTTTAAATGTGTAGTGAACCACTCAACAAAAAACTAAGAATTTCCTTTTCCTAACTTCCTTTGCCTCTCACTTCCCTTTCTGATAGTATAAAAGTGTGTATTACATCTATCAACATCAACCTTATTGAACTTCTTCAAGCGTAGAGCACACAATAACATAAAAATACACCTATATTGATTCCTTTCCCTTTGTACATACATTATTCCTGATGTCTATAAATGAATGAAATTTTATAAAAAAACAGAGAATAATGCTGGCTACGTTTTCACAACACTTTGTGTGTTTGTTATGGAAAGCATATATAGAGCGTATAAATGAATAAAACTACATTCATACAAGAAAGTTCAGCAAAATAATATTGCATTCCTTTAAGAGAAAAAACTTTAGCTAGCAATGCTGAACAAGGAAGAAAATATAATGCACAAAGAAAATCATATTATGCGTTGGAAAAGAATATAAAAACATTCTATACGATTTTCTCTCTTTGCTGTGTGCGATGGTGTGTTGTTGGAGGGAATGTGAGAAAATTCTCTTTTTATGAGATAAGTTCCTGTAATGTTTTTTATTGTAGGAGTGAATAGTGGTGCTTACATGCTGGTGGTAAAGTTAGAAGCGGAGTTTTTTTTCGTAGCTCTCTCTACTTTTAGCAAGTGCCACCAAAAGCCAACAACGCTTTGAAGAAGAATAAAGAAAAGAGAGAGTCATGGAAAAGCATCATCTAAGCTTTCCCATTTCCTACACCACCTACCCTATTTTGGGGTTTCTCAATCAGTGTGTGATTTTTGTTGGAAGCTTTACTTTGCCTTCTCCACCAAAATTTTCCTTTCTTTTAATCATCCCAATGTTTCGTCTGTTTTACTGGAGAGTGTTGGAAGTTATATAATATGATGTGCATGTCTTCCATCTACGTGTTTTCTGATGTTAGTCGTGATGCTATGGTGATGGGATTCATAGGTCTGTTTTTCCACTCCTCTCTATCTATCTTATTTTTAAATGTGAGTAAGCAGCACATTTACGAAAATGAAAAATAAATGGAAGGGTTTGTCAGTACAATTTAAGCTGACAACACATGTGCACATCTTTTTTAACTAATGTATCTAGCTCGCCGTCCTAATCAAAAATATGTGAAAAGATGTTAGTTTCCTTTCATGCTGCAACTTATGAACTTTTGTTCCGTTAAAGGAAAAAGGAATCAATGGAATGCTTTTTCCAGGGAACTTCTATTTCTTTTGCAGTCTGCTCCTACTGAACAATGAATGCGAATAATGTACCACACTATGAAGGAATACTACTGTGCGTGAAACTCATTTCCTTTTACTTGATTTCCTGAAAGATGGAATGTTGCACGCAACTAATCCGAGGGAGAAATGTAATGTTGAATCCCTGATATGGCAATACGAACGGAAAATATATGCTTCTTTATGTATTCAGCATGCTGCTGGCTCGTTCATT
>JAANSO010000127.1:0-71347 GCA_036507315.1 Lepidocyrtus fimetarius
ATCTTTGAATCTGCACGTTTCATTCATTTTCATTATTTACTAAAGATAAATATGAGGTTGGCGAGTTAATATTGTAATTAACTCAGTCAATAATAAGAAATTCTTGAACGAATGCTAAAAATTCACGTGAAACGAAACTTAAGATAAAGATAATTAACAAAAATACTTCTCGAGCTATTTTTATACGTTTGCTTCTACCATTTTAGGTAAATAAGCAATTTCTAAAATTGGATGCACAGTTTAAATGTGAACAAGTTTAAGCAAACATCCATTAACAAAATTATTTACCTGCTCCTTTAGCATGTACAACACGTTCCGGAATACGTTCTCTATCAAAAGCGGCAAGATGATCGATGAGATTAGTGTCCTGGAGGAGAATGTTGCCAGAATTGCCCACTGTCAACGAACTAGTCAAACTAGCCACTGGACACCCATGAGCATTCACGGCTCTATCGGAAGCCTGTTAAAAAACGAATTGAACTTTTTAAATAGGAATTTCCAAAATTATAAAACGAGGACGTGAAAAATATGTCAGTAACCGTCAATTTAAAATTTATGTCATTCAAATCATTAGTCAAAAATTACAGCGTCTGTTTTCATTCGGAAATAATTATGCAATTTTGTGTTTACGCTTGGTTAGATAAACTCATTTAAGCTGTCAAATAAGGCAAACTACATGATTCTATCAGAGCCAACCCCAGAATTAGTTTTGGGTGATGTTCTCAGAGCGTTGAGAATTTAAAAGGCTATGATTATTCTATGGCGATGTGGGAACAGAATTTATCTGACAAAACAGAGATTTCGTAATACACAACAACAACAGAGAAAAACGTGAGTGTGAGAAAAACACTTGGAATGGTGGCCTGAGGCAATCCATCAGTAAAATATGCACAAAGCTGGATTTTTTACAAGTATTGAAAAGCTCACATGACAGAATGCCAAAGTATATTCAATTACAAGATGAAATGCACTTGAGAGAGACAGAAACCTTGTTTACTAGAGAGAGATAGGAGCAGTAAAAAAGTTGAAAAAATTTGTGATTTAGTGATTAGATTAGGACGTATAACCTTTACTTCACAATAAGGACATGACCTATTGTTTCTATGCAGCCACAAAAGCTGCTTTTCTCTGATGATATCATTCAATGAGCTGGAACTTCAAACCCACTTGGGATGTAAGCACACCGGCATCAACTTAACTACCTAATTTCTTCTCAATTAATATTTATCTTTGTAAATACTTCCAGATCTATTCCCTATTAATTATCAACCAATTTATAATAATTATGATTTTGTAGGCGTCAATTGAAAAAACTAATAATTTTCAACGCAATGCAATGATTTACACAATTCAGAACACTAAATAACACACTTTTAAAGAATCTTTCCTAACTGTAATCATTAACTATGCTGTTATCAAATTATTGGTCAAGTATATTCTACCGGTACACATAAAATGGCAAAAACTATTGTAAAACTGGGAGCAACTAAAAATTAAGCAAACTTTTTACGAAATTATTATTTCACTTACCTCGTTCTTTTTTTGCCAGTCGACTAACTGATTGGTTGCTTTGTCTCGGCTCATTTTGCGTTAAGTCTCAGGTTGCCCCGCAATTAACTTTTGAAAATGCTGTGAAAGTAATGTGACTTTTTCAAGCAAACTTTAGCAAAAATGAGTCCTCTTCTTGGTGAACGCCAGGTAGAGAATGAATGTCTTCTTGACAATTCCTTTCCTCTTGTTGCAAACAACGCAGCGAACAAGCAGCATCAAAAGCCGCAGTAAAAAATAACAAAGTGAGTTTTGTGAATAAGACTTGTTTTGTATTGAATGTAGTTGTGTAGTAGTTGCAAACACTATTAAATTTAAAGGACTTGGTACTCATATACAAAATCATGCTTAGAGATTGACAGGAGAAGATTCATACGATATTATTCACAAGCCAATCATCACACTTTAGTCTTTGTTATTTAACATTCCTAAATTGACCCAGGCAGGGGATAATCTGAAGTAGATTGTGATAAAAAATATTTATTGGCAATTCTTGTTATGTTTAGACAATAAAACTATCTCAAACAATGTGTTTAAATTATTAAAATTGTAAAATTTGTATATTTTAGCATCTCATATATATTCTCAACTTTTTAATTTCACCTTTTTGTGAAAAACAATTATATAGGTTGCTAAATTGATATCTCCCTCGATAAAAATTCATTTTCATTTGTTTTAATGAAATGTATATGGATCAGAATACAATTGCTAAATTCTTCAAAATTTGAAATCTTATTTTATTGCCAAGATGCAGAGAAGCATTGCAAAGTTGTTGATTTAATTCATCTGCTTCACAATTGATTATATGCATCTTTTTCATTTGACAGACATTAAATTAAAAATGGAATTCATTCTTAGAAAGTATTTTTATGTTTTTATTAAATTTAAAATATCTTTAAAATTATCAGTTATTTTGTTTATATGGCATTTCCGCAATATAAAAACTCTTAAGTTACCTTACAAAATTGCAATAATTAAAATATTTATTTTAATTTATAAAATATCATTTCATTTGCATTTTAAACTTTTACGGTGGAATTTCGTTTTCTAGGCCGTTTTAAAATAGCTCGACTTCTCAGAGACTCATCAGTTTCCCTTTCGCAGCCGCAGGTATTATAATCAAAATATAATCCACTACTGCATTCCTTCTCCTCCCGACACAAACACATGCACATTGTGGAATCCCAGATTTTATTCAACTCTTTTCCACATTGATTCAAATCGTTTGTGTTTTTGCATTTGCAAGAACATTCCGACTCGTCGTAAATATGATGTGGTAAACAGTCCTGTAAAATATTTAAAAAAGTGTTTAATTTAGTCAAGGTAGATTATTTTAATTGCTAATTAGAACTCGTGATTACCGTAGCTTTGGCTTTGCATTTACATGAACATCCTAAATGCTGTTCAACCGTGATGACTTGGTTATCAACAAATTCTAACGGCCTGTCTCCATCTCCGGTGTAAGCATACTTTTGAATCTAACAAATCACCAGAGAAGATTAACTACAGAACTTTATTACTTCTTAAAACATTTTAAATTGAATTGTTTACCGTAAAATTAACATTATCTTTCATGTAAGGCTCACATTCCATTAACTCTGAGATGCAACAACCGCTACATCTATTAAAAAATTAAGAAATTAGACAACTATCAATTAATTTGAAGCTTTATCTTCGTTGTACCTTTCAACTCGGACGCATCTCGGGATGATTATCATATGCGGAGGTCTCTCCAGTTCCACAGGCACTGCCCTCTTCTCCGTCGTGCATAATTCTTGCTTGGAAACCGCCACTGGTTTTTGTTTTGGGGCGAAAGATCTTGTCATGGGGCCATCAGCGCTAACGCTAGTTCTCACTACAAATATAAACATTAGTACAAAAAATCAATTTTTAATTCATTTTTAAAAACTCTTTGTTTTTCAAATCATTGCAAAAAACGAAACATTTAATAAAAGAGGGATTATCTTGAATAACCCTTGACCTACAGCAAGACCTAATAATTCTGTTTCGTGGAATTTGAAAGTGATAATTTTGTGTCATGCGCGCAGCGGAACGAGTAAACATGCAACCGAGGTTAATCTAATGCGTCATAATAGTTCATCTGAACTTTGAATTCTTCGAGTTAGTAGCAAAAAAGATTCGTTTTCTTCAAAAAGATTATCTTTAAAGCTAGTTCCATTCCTTAATTGCTTTATTTATCATCTCATCACCCAATAAATAACTTTTTTGCAAAAATGATTGGAAACAAGGAAATGTCCATTTTAATAGAGCACATGTGAAACATTAATTAAACTGCATGATCCTCTTAATTTGCTTCAATACCTATGCCTGAAAGGAAAATTTTCTTCTTGATCCTCATCAAAAATCATCTGATATGAAGCCAAATAGTGTTGATTAATTAAATCAATTTGTCCTAAGCAATTTATTTTTCCAACCCAAGGACAAATCATGAATCCTGATTCCTAAACTCATGAATTAAATAATCAATCAAATACGAAGAAAATAGTAAATAAATAATCTATATGGTAAATATTTATAAATATAACGTATTTGACTGGAGAAATCTTTTTGATTGAATGGCTGATGCAACAACTTACAAAGTAACAAACAATTTTCTTTAAACTAAAACAACACATTCGCAGTAAACAAAACTTTTTCTTAGAGGACAGATCCAATAGCGTTTTTACAGAAACAGGTTTATCTAAAGGAAAGGAAATGCTTTTGTTCCCACGGAACTTCCCCTCAACAACTGCACTAAAAGTGAATCATCGGAATTGCTTACATGAAACTTAGTTTTCCAAGAACTATTTACAAGATACTAATGCATCGAAAACAATATGGATTATGCTAGAAAAGTACAAAGTTGTTGCTTGGTTCGGTATAAATTAGCTTTAAGAAATTACTTACAACTAGGTCCGGATGAAGACAATCGAGGCTCGATGATATTATTGAAACTAATAGAATTTTTCTGAGCTTCTGCGACAATCACAGTTTCTAAAAAGATAAAATTCAAGATTAATTTTATTGTTTTAAGTTGTAATTAAAATCAAAATCTTACTGTTTGCTGAGTTGACCAACGGGTTTCCATCATTATCCACGAGGATTTTATTGTTCTTATCATCCACGGAAACTTTTGCGTTGGCAACGTACTTTTCAAGAACTTTCAAAACGTCAGTTTCCTTTCCAAGCTCGACCAATTTTTTGAAAGGTATCTGAAATGAATAAGTTAAAACATTTCAAAACATATTTTAACGACACAGCGATTTTATGTGATACAAATCGTATTCAAACCTTTTGCCATCTATTCTGATTAACTCTGGGCGCAACAGGCTCCTTAGCAGAGTTTCTTCTCGTGCTAATTGGCTCCGAAGGTGTTGGTCCCTCATCCGGAAACACAATGTCGGACTCGTTGAAAGGAGAATTATCAAACGCAAGATCAGGATTAATGTTTTCTTCACTATCATCCTCCACCACTTTACTTTCTTTTACTCCAGGTTTCGAACCTGAAATTGCACGTCCTGTTTTTGAACTGTTTCGTGGTTGACAAGACACAAACTGACACGACACCAAACATAAAATCATAACCGTCACCATTAAATTCCGACCTAGTTTTCTTCTCTCCATTTTTAATTTAAATAAAAGCCTAGCCCAAACTACAAAACCTATTTAAATCTCAATCCAAATCTGCAGGAAAATTGATCTTCGCCCTCCTCATGCTTCCACAACAGCAAAACCTCAAGTAACGAAGCATGGATAAAAATTAAAGCTTTTTGCAAGTAGCAGAGCTCTAATCAGTTATGTCTGCATAAGGATATCATCTTCACATGCGAAACATTGTGGGATCTTGAAGATGACAGACATGAATTGACTTACTGACCATCATACTCCATAAATGAATATTTTTTGCGAATAACGTTCACTCGCAAATTCATTATTTGCATTGAGTACAGAATGTCTTGTTAGGTTCATGATTAAACGGCATATTTTATATGGAAGCTACATAAAGTGAATCGGGATGACGTTGGAGAGTAGAAAATAGACAAATTTTCAACTCTCAACGCTACATAAACTTAACCTACAAATAAATTTTACATTAACTGCATCTATGGGAAATAATTTTCCAGCGTAGAAATCTTTCAGCGTCAATTGAAATCAAGTTTGTCTTACTAAAAACGAAGCAGTTTTTTACATGTTTAACTAAAGTGGAATTAACGTTGAGTCAGTTAAAGCACTTGATTATGTATTGACCATCTTATGAGAAGGATATTTCAAGGTAATTTTCATCATGATTCTGAGAAGTGTGGGTGTCTGTCTGTATTTTTTGCAATCTCTCTCATTGGAAAAGGTACGTTGGGTTTACTGTGAGACGCAAACAAAGACAAGTTTTGATTCTTTTAAATCTAACAGAGATTATAGCTACCACTGGTCAGCAGAAGTCAACCAGAAAGACGTCATCACTTCAATTTTCAAAAGGATAAATTCATTACAAGAAATTACTTGCGTTTAGCTCATTTGTTTCTATTGAGTTATATAACTTTATATGAAAAGTCAGCACAATCTTGTAATTTCATCATGCAATGTTTTAATCGTATCTAATTAACGTTTTTCTAAAAGTTGGGGTCATGTCATGGCATAAAATTACCGGGATTTTACAGATAGACAAGTGACGACATTATTCATACGCAAACTTATGTAAGATTATGTCAAATGGCTCACCCATCTTACCTGTGGGACAATCAAGCTGCAATGCTTGATTTTAGTTCCGGTTGCTACATTCAGTGACTCAACCGTGACATTATTTAGGAACCGGACGTTTATAAACCTGTCCAAAGTTGATTTTTCTCTGCAGGTGTGACAACTCTTGGTTAACGTTATCTGCTCCTGTTTTGACCATTTTGTTTATTTTTCAGACAATACGGATACGGACAAGGTAAAAGATGAAAATAACCAGCGTAGATTACAAAATGTGTCAAAAGTAGGATGCGGACGGTGCATGATTTGCGAGTGGGCAGCGTCAATGCTATTCCTCTTCATTATTGGCAGCTTCTTTATCATTATATCCTCTTATGATTCGAACTCATAAGTATTATGCTAGGATATTAGTTAACAGAATTAGGTGAACGTAAACGTCAATTCATTCGCTAGAAGTGGAGAGGAATTTGCTATTCCATGAAAGAAATGTCCGAGCATTGCATGAATTTCTGATATTATAAATTGAATAGAACTAGTTGAGTGTGTATTTATATGAATGTGGCTATTTTACTACTTTGCAGCAGTAAAGCCTTTAACCCAATAACATTTGCTGTGTTAGCATTTTTTAATGAATCAGCGTAATTGCTATTGTAAGTGCATTGTAAGAAAATTAGTGCATTTAAATGCAGAGTGAATGGTCTTCTTATACCTATTCCCAACTATTTTCTTCTCCTTCCTTCCTCTATTTGGAATTGAGAAGAATTCCTACAGTTAAGCTTTTAAAAAATGAATGGGATTATAATTGAGAGACTAAAAGGACTAAAAGTGACACAAAAGCTTAACTGAGCTTATTTTAGTTGCTGTCACACAACAGCCCTCGGTAGCTCGGTGGTAGAGCGTTGGGATTATCGCATTTCAAAGCATTTAACTAAATATAATTTACTTGTAAACATCTCAATGGTCGTTGGTTCGAATCCAGCCCGGGGGCAAATTATTTTTTCTTCCGGTGGTTTTAAAATCAAAACTTTATTTATTTTAATTATTTTAAGTACTATAAACAGGTAAAGCAGAAGTATAAATTAAATAATCAGTTAACATTTGACTTTGACTATCAACCACTACATTTAGCTATTTTGTATTAATTAAGACGTAGCAAGAGAGCAACAAAAACATTTTTGAATAAATTAAGGTAAAAACTTAATAACTTAAACTTTAATTTAACTAGTTAGCTAATTAGCCGATTCTATTAGTAATTCAATGTCCAACTTGTTTCTGGTAGGGTCATGGCAGAATATTTGTGGATTGCTGAAAAATAATTGAAATTAGAAGGATTATGATTAAAAGTTAAAATTAGTGTTAAATAATATTTTTACTTGTGCGACGGAGTCCTGAATACGTTAATTGTGGTCATTTCCAAATCACTATTTTCGCAAATAATGTCCCCCATCGTCCTCTTCCGAATGTTACTCAACTGCTCCAAATTAAATGAGCCTGGTTGATTTGCATGAGTGAAAAAGAACCGATCTCCAAACTTTGTTCGGTGGAATTGCATTGCCTTCAAGCAATTAAATGTTGCTCCTGAAAACGCTCCCGGCAAAGGAACCTCTGACAACCCTCCAACAAACAGGTCGATATCGTTAGGATTCCTGTACAACGTTTGAAGGAGTTCCCAAGTCTGTGGAATGATTTCCATTGGTCGTGTTCCCCAGCTTGTTAAAGGCATTAATTTACAAACCCTTCGGTATGCGTTGTATGGCGGGATTCCGTGTTCTCTTCCTCTCTAATAGATATTCAACGGTTAGTTAATTATTCATAACAATTTACAAGCGAAGTGTTTTTACCTGTATATTCCTAGCAATTAAATCACTTCCAAACTCCTCAGTGCGATTTCTCAATAAGAAATTCGTCAAAGCTTCAGTTACAAATGGATCATATGTTTGCGCGTTTTGTACCATCAGCCCTCCCAATATTAAATTGTATCCGTCTCCATTCTCCCTTTCGATCTAATTGATTATCAATTATTAAATTATAATTAACCTGTTAATTCTAAATTTTCGTTGAACTTTGTAAAGGCTAACCTCTCCAGGCTCAAAAAAGTTGTCTTTAAGAAAATAATGTCCAACTTTTGCAAGACCCCTGTACAACTCAATGATCCCGTTGATAAGCGTATGCCCGAATCTATACGCAGCAGTTGCAAATGCATGGAAGATTGTTGGATTCACCAGGGGATTATAAAAAGAATACTCATCTTCCCCCAAACTCAGTTGATATTGTCGCATTGTCTCCTCTCCAAGAATGATTGGAAGGTATTCCCCGTAAACAACGTTTTGCCATTCGGCAATGAGAATGCGACGGGCTTCCTCGTAAATTTTATCATCTGTCCAATCAGGTCGCAACTCGAAGATCTCATCTGCAATTCTGTTGTGTTCTCGAACAAGCACTAAAGAAAAGCAATAAATTTATAATCCTGACAGTTAGCAAATTTGTAATTGTTAAGCTTTGTAAAATTGCCATACAAATGTGTAGCGTTGTCAATGCTGGCATTTCATTTACTCGCTCATCCCCCGCCAGGTATTTCCCCATGAAAGCAATCTTTCTATCCATTCGTTCCTCAACTTCGCGCACAGTAGGAAGTAAATTGGGATTCTTCAGGTTGACAGATAGTCTTCCTGTATTAAGCAAGTTAATTATAATTAATTTAAATACCAGACGTACTCCCTGACCTACCTTAAAAAGGATTATTCATTGACATTTTATTAATGACTACCTCTGTTGAACATGCGAAGCTCTTCAGCTCTCTCCCCTTCCGAGCCGTACACTTGTGAAGCATCCAGAAACGCTGTGAGAATGTTGAATTGCTCGCGAATTCCTGTTCCTGCTACAAAAAGAATAAATCCACATTGTTACTTCTATTTTGACGAGCAATCAAATATTGTCACCAACTCTTTTTATTAATTCTTCATTGAATGCTTTTTTAGAATTGGCGTATTACAATAAACTGGTTTAAGCACATTCAGATCCACACTTGCGCACTCTTGCATTATCATAATGCATTTATCTCACATTATTACACTTTGAATATCACAAGGCTTTATTTGAAACGTAATGCAATATTCAGAGTTAAACTCTTAATTGCTCAGTTAACAATTACTGAGAAGGTTAAGGATTTAAGGAGCTTACCTGGAAAGCAGTAGGGAGTAGACCTTGTAAAATCCATGCATGATTGAGGTTTCGATAGATTCGAGAAGAAAGGATCATTTCTGGGGATGCTAATTGGCCAGCAATCTTTGTCACCTTTGTCCCTCGTGCAACAATGTCTGTCTATAAATAAATTTTAATTATTTTTCCTAATAGACATTTTTACTAATCTTTGATTGGTAGCGCAATGAATCGTTACCTCCCTCCGGTGCCAGCGTCATGTCATGATCAACAAATTGCCCTAATAACAAAGTTATCACAAAAATATAATTTTGAACGTTTTTCTAAAAAAACTTAAGATAAAATTAAAATTTACCAAGCTGGGGAACCAGATTTGTAATAGTCGGATCAGGATTGATGACATCGTAGTGAATGGTTGTACTAATTAGCCTTGGGTTAGGCAACTTGCTCTTAATCCCTCCACGTGGTTCGTTAAAACCTAAGGCAAGTTTTGTTTTTTTAGCATTTCGACCTAATTCTTGCAAATTCACGAACTCTTAAATTGTATTATTTCTTCTTTGTTACCGTCCGCATATGCTGCTGGTAAAATCCTGTCAAAAGGTTTGAAGGAAGCCCCCCAAAAAGGATTTTGCATGTTATTACAAGATCCATCAATAGACCGGTACGGAGTCCCTGGATCACACACCCTTGATTTTGATTGACAGAATGGAGTCAAACGTTTTCGCAGAAGCCGCAAAGCAGTTGCTTTTGATATTCCGTACCTACAAATGGACGAATCCAGTTTTTATGCCTTTCACTTCACATTTCATTAACAAGGAATCCTTCTAACCTGGTTATCATCAGCTCAAACAGGTAAAGGTTAAAATTACTCTCATGACCGATTTTCTCCGTGTCAGGAGTGTGCCTTGCAGACGTTCTAGTTTTTGTCATTTCTCTTTCCATGTCAAAAGACCCGTTTCTACTGCTCATTCGGAAGATTATGTCTTTTTGAAAGTTCTAAATAAAATCCACTATAATTGTACATTTGCCCGTTTTAATTATGTGTATTAAGTACAATCTTACAATTATAAAGCTATCTGGTAGCTCAGCATCCACATCGTTTCGCATATCATCAAGGAGCTCTTCCCAAGGGTAAAATGATGCATGGCAAACGGTCGTGACAATGACCCAAGCCAGAAGGAAAGTGACGCTTCGTATCTCCCTGTGCAATAGCAACAACAGATTTTTTAAAATAAAGCAACGCTGTTGCAAATCTCTATTTTAAATCTTCCAATTCATACCTGGAAATCATTCCGCCAGGTAAAGGTTTAAATAAAACTGGAAAACTTCAAATTTCACATTCGCTATGAAAAAAACTCAACTCACTTGTAAAAAAATAAAAATTAGCACTTGTCCACACGCACTGAATTATGCCAAATAAATAATTTATCACAGAATGAATAAAAAATTGCGTAAAACCTTAAAATTGAAATGAACTAGCGTGAGCACCTAAGTATACATAAAATGCCAATCTAAACAGCGACAGCAGCAAGTGTGCAAATTTTAATATAAATTGTAGAAACTTTTGCTGAACCGTCACTGAAGGGAAATGGTTTGAGTGCAGAGACAGATATAGCGCCTTCCTAACGGCAGCGTGTCATCATGTTCTCAGTTTTTTTCTCTACAAAACACTCTCACTTTTATATTAAATCCATTCATTAGTGCATATTTCTTCCTACAAGAGAGCCAGAGAGAGATCAGGAAAGATGCTTTAGCAAATAAAATAATATCAACCGGATGGTATTGATCTTTGTTTAGTCATTGTAATGATAATATGAATAATCTAGCTGTCTTTGTATATATGTAATTATTTTCAGTGAAATGTTAGAAAGAGATAATTTTCATAGACTCATCATATCATCCTCCTCATCACAATTTAATTCTATCAACAACGCAATCATTGCGAGTAAACATCCTTGTATAAACATTAAATGTCTGCTGATGTGTAGGCACTCCACGTTCGACAACAATCACTAACAGAAGAAAAAAACTTGTTTATTAAAATAAAAAAGATTTACACTACCTCAATTTTTTCGCAAATACAAGCAAAATGGATCAATTATGCTTTTTTGAAAAGTTAAAAAATTGCATATTTTCTGCCTTTGAAAAATTTAATTGTAACCCCTTATACAAACGTTTTTGTGGATAATGGCACATTAGCAGAACATTGTTTAAGCATTGCGAATAGGTTTTTTAATCTAAACAAATTCAGAAAATTCAGTATATCACTTGAGATGATGACAATGTGAAAACGCGTAGCCTAATCTGTCACTGATAATCGTAAGGACCTGCTACGAGTGTAGATTTTACAAAGGTGCCCTTCGCACAGGGCTTATTGACCATTTTCCATTTGCTTACTTCTTGTTTAACATAATATTACTCTCTATTGCATTGCAATATTACTATAAAGTAGCTGTATTTTAAAAATCAAAAGTTCTTTTTGAATAAGACGGTTAAAATTTGTTTATAATACAAAAATAAGTTCTTACCTGTATTGCTTTGCCAGTACTGGAAGTCCCAAATCGATTACTGATCTGATTTTCTCGCTGTATTTATACTCTAGTTTAAGTTACCTAATTGAACTTTATCTTCTAAAACGACCGGAAATCTTTATTATATTATTTATAGTTTTATTTACTGGGTCGACGAGTTAATCATGAATTATTTATGTTGGTCTATCTGTCGCATTCTGATACTCAACTTCGGAGAAAACTTGAAATGCCTTAACTGATTACAATTTGTAGAAGTTGTGGATTTGAACCAAGAGCTGTATATTTTTAAGCAATTATGGCTTAACCGTTTACCGTTTAGTCCAGAAAGACATAAACAAATGAGATTTTGTTGCATTTTAAAATTGCAATTGTCATAAACGGTATATTGGTGTTCGTGAGTAGCATCAGTTCTGGGTTTGGTCCTGGTCTTGTGAATTTTACGGGAATTTATTGTCAACGAACAAAGTATAGATTATATTGGTTTAGATGCCTAAGACCGAGCAGTTATTGCAAAAAGAGACATTTGCAAAATAATTTAGATGGAACGGGAGATAATTCTGCTGAATAAAAGTTAGTAGGCGTATTCATGTCTGTTATTTAGCGCATTTCTAGAAAAAGTTGACATAGCAGAAATCTGCATTTCATTTTAAGTTCCATCCGAGCAAGTTTTAATGCTTCCAAAAATTTGAAAATATTTCGAGCTAGTGAATATGCAGATTTGCAGCGTTTTATTATGCAACCTTATGTGAATATTTTAGTTATGGAACGTAACGGTATGTTTCAATGTGTAATAATGTAAGCATAAATTGAATCCTTCAATTAGAAAATCATTTACAGCCAGTTATTTCCCATTTAGTTTATAGAATTGCTGACACTGTGCAAAAAAGTTAGTTTTACATTTTAATTTTAAAGGTTTTTAGGATGACTGTGCCCCTGAACATGACTTTAGTTTTAAAGTAGATATTTTATTAAATTAGATAACCTTCATTAGAAATAACGTGGGTAACTTGGAACAACTTTTTATACTTTGTAAATTAAACCTAATTTATTGCAAAATTATTCGTGCATGCTCGTAGCTTCTTTAAAGTATTTTTAGCTTCCGTTGCGTTAAAATTTGCAAACATACTTTTTAAAATAATGATCTTCAGCCAAAAATATAGAACTTTCTATTGTTATCACAGCAATGACATTTTTAAGCAAAGGAAACCAGAAAGCCAAAGAAATGGCGTTTATATTTGGTGAAGTTAACGAGCAGAGTGCATTTTCTTGTCAAGCCGCCTACGTTATATAATTTTTGACTTTCACATTGACCATGTGATTACTTTCCTACTGCATTGTTATTGTCATTGCATTAAATAGAAAAGTTGCAATATTGCTTCATGCCCTACGAGGTGTATTATGTTTAAAGATCAATAATTTGCAGATCTGAGGCCGTTTTCATCTCAACTCGTTCAGATCTTTTATATATTTTGCTTTATAAGCATGCAAAATTGAAAATTATTGAAATTCTTATGATTTGTTGTAAAATTTAACTGCGTTTTGGCCTCTTAAAATGCCTCGTAATTATCAACGCAGATTATTTTCAAAATAATATTATTTTAAAGCATGTAAAATAGAATAATTTTGAATCTTTGTCATAGATCGTGTAAAACAACTTGGAAAGGATAGATATGTCAGAGTTCATTCTTGTTTAGATAGAAAACGCTCATTATTTATTTCTCAGATAGATCCAATTTAAATCCTTTCAATTCAAGAATAAACAGAAAATGGAGAAAGTTGAAGAAGCAAACTTTCCATAAAACATTTCCTTCCTTTGTACATATCCATCTCCATCTCTGTCCGCCGCCTACACGTTTATTTACAAGATGTACTGGAATACTTACAAAAGGCCCATTTCCTTTCTTTTCCTCTATGTAAAAATACATCAACCCGAGAGCCTTAGCATATCCCTGACAAGCTCTCGTCAGAATTTCCATTCTCCATGAATCCCATATTCCCTGTACTCATGTCCACATAAAGAATCCATTATTGACATATTTATTATTGTTTCCATTACCGTTAGGAAGAGAATTACATTAGAAAATCACTCTGTTTCCTCCAATAAACAAGGGCGAACAAAAGGATTGTAGAAAATTGAGTAAAAATGTGTATATTGAGCAACCGCACATGTACATAGATGAAAATTCATGTAATATCATTTGGCTCGTACAACCACGAGCTTTTATAAGAAAATATAGAATAGAATGGGAATTCATATACCACCAAATCCTACAGAGCTCGCATGTGTACATTTATAAACAAGACTTCGACTATACCTCTTCTATGTGGATATATAATTGTACTCTTTCCTTCTTCTCTATCTATAAGTTTTTTACATTTAATCATAACAATTAGTTAACTATTAAATCTACTTGGATTTTGCTCTGATTAAAAGCATGTTCTACAAGTAATTATGTAAATGTTCCTTAAATCTGTTATGTAAGAATCAATTTTTATCGAACATGTAAAAAGTTTGAAGAAAGATTCTGTTTTGGAGTGGAGGTTGGAAGGGGAGGGTTGTTTGGTAATTTTTATGTGCCGCATCGTAAACAATTGTGCAATTAAATTTAAAGGCCATTTTAATTAAGTTTTTATCTTTATAAATTGACTGCTCAAATGAAGAAAGTGAAAAAATGAAACTCGGAGGATTTAAAATAAAATAGATTAGAAAGGGAATGAAGAAGATGTAAATTAAGTGATGTGCAAAGATATAACGATAGGGAATAATTTGAAGTCTTCTTCATGGTCCAACGACCAAAAAGTTATTAAAGCTCAAGAAAAAAATTGAAAATTAAAATAATTAATAATTTGTTGGTACGAAGCCCATAAAATTTGATGAGGGGGCGTACTCTCAGCAAGCTTTAAGAAAGTTGTTTTAATCAAAGGAATTAAATAATTAATGTTACCATAATAAAGGAATTTTGCAGATTTTTAAAAACCATAATTTAAAACTGGCAGCAATACCTTTACTTTTTAAAAACGATCTCATTATCGAGGGCTAGTCGTAATTATTTCATAACCCGCAATTAGCTCAGTATATTTATAAAACTCAACCTTAAAGATATTGAAAATTAACGAAATTGCCAAAGTAAAACGGGTGGTTTACGTAAGACTTGTAGAGAGTTAAATGGCTAAACAATAGTTAAACTGTATTGTTGCCTGTAAATAGATAAGTAATTTTAGTAAGCAATTTGTATTCCTTACACCACCAGAAACGCACAAATAATACCTGTTCGGAAATTAAAATAAGACTGCTTCCGTTTCATCCAACGTTCCGTTTTTAGGAATTTAGTTAAAACTTTTATAAGTTCCCATCGAAATAAGCTAAAATAGCACACAATTAGTAATTTGGAATAGACTGTTCCACCTTTTAAATATTTGTTTGCAAAAGTTTTAGTCTTCACAGTGATAAATGCAATTAGCAGTTAGGACAAAATAATTTAATCATTCTGTGATTTCATCCTACTTGTAAATCAGAATTACCAACGAAATGAAATCCATCTAGTCAGTTTTAATAAGTTTTAAAAATCGACCAAAAACTCTTTAGGTAAGATGATTTCAAATGTTATTGTGTTAATGATTATTCCATAACTTAATTGCTGTGCTTTTGGTCATTTAGCTGTACATAACCTTGTTTAGCAGCAACAACAACATTCGCTCAAAAACGGAAACGCTCAGCCGTATGAAAATAATTGTTTATTATAATTATAAAATCTTTAAACTTTAAGAACTGTGCTAATTATGTATTGTACTTTTAAAGATGTTGCGAGGTCTCTGGGAATTCCGGCCTATTAACCAGAAAACTCTGGGTTTCCTCATGAACGATGAACTCCTATTTATTGACGCTCATGCTAGGGATAAGAACTGGTTACGCGTGGCGAGTATTCACGGACACGTGGGATACGTCCCGATAAACTTTGTAGAGATTCTGGAAAATGTAAGTGAAAAATAATTAATATTTTTAGAAATAAAAAATTAATTAAAATTTTAATAATTTCAGGTTGATCTTCCCAGACTGTTAAGCTTCCTTGATGAAGCAATACGAAGAGCAAGGCAGGATAAAAATCGGTCACTAGACTGCCTCCTGAGTTTTCGGGATGGTTTGGTAACTTCATTGGTTCCACCGGATGAAATGATCATTCACATGGAATCAGAAATCAAGAGATTAAGGGCAAAGTCAATATCTGAATTAAGCAATGAGAACACAA
Source organism: Lepidocyrtus fimetarius (assembly GCA_036507315.1). NCBI lineage: Eukaryota > Metazoa > Arthropoda > Collembola > Entomobryomorpha > Entomobryidae > Lepidocyrtus > Lepidocyrtus fimetarius. The sequence continues at coordinate 16,178 of JAANSO010000127.1, forward strand.
ACCTGCGATCCAGCTACAACGTAAGACGAAAGATTAATTAATTCGGTTTCTATATAACGATTAAACATAAAAAGGTGATTAAGCTAGAAAATTTGCATATTTATGGGCTGCAGACGGGTGATCACCAAGAGGGAAACTATGGCACAACTGTTCATTCCACAAAAGCAAGCAGCGGAAGGATCGAAGTAGATGAAACTGGGTCACCTCAAACCGGATACCATTTAAGATCTCATCAACATCCACAACAGCTTCATCAGCAGCACATTGACAACTCCCCGCATTTACAACGACATCAATACGAAACAGAGTCTGACTTAATTGCGTCACCAGTCGTTCCAGATCATCGAACAAGTCATACTCACTCGTCATCGGGAGGCTATCGCACAAAATCCAGAGGAAAAAAGAAGAAACAAGGAGGAAATATTCCAACGGTGATCAGTTCTGTGGAGATTCCGCCACCTCAAGAAGAAATAATTAGTTACCCGGCAGCCATTGAAATCCACGGAGACCATTTGGTCGACTACAGCACAGGACAAGTTACCAGTTTGATTACAGATCCAATTTCTATTTGTCCAGAGATTTCCAACGTGGACAATCCAGTCATTCTAAGCACGATAAACTGTGAAGATGTGGAAATTGTTCCTCCTCCGCCAATGATAAACAACGACGGTGAGTTGCAGTACGTCACTAAGGAGATGTTGGTTGTGCAGCAGCCTCCGAGTTTGTTTGAAATACCGGATTTAACTAATCAACCGAGGAAGTGGAGTATTGCAAGTGGTGATAAACCTGTGGACCCGAAACTCATGGCTGGGGAAATGATCGATGTGGTGAGGAGTGCGACGGGACTAAGTCATCGAAAGTGTCAAATGGCAGCGCAAGTTGTTCTTGGCTATATCCAGGTAATTAATTAAGTGATTATTTAATTGTTAATCTACAACCGTTTTGTAAAAATATGTCAACTTTTCCACAGGAATGTATGCCCGAATTACCAGTTGACCTGATATCGCTGATGAAGCACTTGGATAATCCAAAAGCGATAAGTGAGAATCCAGATGTAATTGCACATAGCTCGGATGCATACAGCATGAACAAAATATTCAGGTTTCTTAAGAAATGCCAAGCTGATGAGCAACAACGAAGTTGGGCACTTCATGAAGACGAGGAAACCATTATTGACCATTTAACAGAACTCAACAAAATCCTTGTAAGAAATTTTAGATTCATTTAAGCTGAATTAAAGAAACTAACTTAGGTGCTAATTGCATTGAACTTTGAATTATTCAGGAAGATGCAGATCCCAGTATTTGCAGATACGCTTTGGAACAAGATAAATACAACACAGTGAGTACGCTGGTGCTATACTACCAAATGGAAACGAGGTGGTCCATTCGACTAAAGCTTATTGATTGTTTCTCATCCCTTTGCAAGATTGACATGATTGCGCTGTCCGTTCTCCTCAATTCTATACTTCCTATGGAACTGGCAAGGTAGCTACAACGAGTATTAATTAAATTTCTGATTTTATTATTCTGTTTATTAAGCTGAATCTTAATTATTTAGGGAAATACGCGAGTCTTTGGGTGATCACGAAAGACTGTGCGAGTGTGCATCACTCCTCTTTTTGATTTTACAAACTGGCGAAAAACTCCCGATATCTCATTACGGTAACTACTGATAAAAACTTTAATAAAATTACTTCTATGACTGCATACTAATAACTTTTTGCAATTTTAGACCATTTGGGTCTTGAGTTTTTAAACTTTGTCTACGACGTCATTGAAAATCCACCAGATGACGATGAACGCATAACAGACGTCTTTGTTAATGTAGTATTCGCACTCAATCTGCAGTTTAAAAACATTGACGATAACCTAGCAATTACCGCGCTTTCTGAACGCGCCAATGCTAAAATATTCACTCAGAAGATCATCTACTATTTGAACAGAGAAGGTATAATTAAGTTTTAGCTTTTTATTTTGTTTATTGACAATAACAATTTTGATTGGTTTATTTAGTGGATCCTATTAATGTGGTTGAACTGGACTACAAGGACTCTATAAAGAAACCACAACATTCAGTATTTAAAATGACGCAAGATATCTTGTCCTGCAAGCAAACCACGGACCTTTTCTACACCAACGACATCAAAGTTCTTATTGACATTGTAACTAGGAACTTGACAGATTTGAACCCTGGTGAACCGGTAAGTCCTCAACAAATAATGAAGAATCCATCGGTCAAACCATTTTAATTCTTAATTAATTCATATTTTTATTTAACAGAGGAGAACATTGTATCTACAAATGATTCAGCGCATCATAAGAAATTCCAACTATGTCCAGCACATGCACCGAATTGAAGATCTCCGAAGCTGTCTCGTTTCCATCCTCATCGAGGAAGATTTACAGGCACTTTCGGATCAAATCGTAATTAGAGATATGGCAAAAGAGTTCTCATTTTTGTTCTAAAAAGTAACAGTATCGCGCCGTTATCAACGTCACCGGTCACCAACAATCTCTGAATTTTATTGAGTGATGCGCTGCTACTTTACAAACTAAAATGTCTTTAGATTTCAAACAAGGAACATTTATAATTTCAAAATTAACCATTCCAAACAAAATTGTACTATTGAAATGTATCTAAAAATTAATGTCCAAAAAATACCTTAACAAAACTTTATAAATTGAAAAATATTGAAACGTAAACATAAATTTAATTAAGTCACACATAACAAAATTAGCTGGAACAAGACTAGTATTTAGCATTATTTCTCAGAAAGTGTTTAAACATTCTGTTCAGTTCATCATTTCCAAAAAATCAGTTTAAAATATAAGATACATCTTCTAATTATCTGTCAGTAGGTAGATAACATCCATTTATTTTTAAACTCTTACATTTTTCAGATTTTGAGTATTTCTTAATAATCACGTACGATACATGTGTGCTATTTGAAATACAAGGAAAGTTGCTAGAGCACGAGAAATTTACAACTTTAGTAGTATATCTTTGTTAGAAAACACTTTTCAATTGAAGAGATTATTTAGAAACGAACTTTAATGTTAAATTTTCTTAAATATCGTAGCTAAAAACCCATGTGTGATTGTTGGATGCCAATTAATTTAAAAGTTTAAAAACCCTTAAAATAAAAAATGTGTTTGGATTTATGAGATTTCTAAGAACAATTGTTATTTTAATTTCAAAATTTATTTCTTCTTTTTCTTCTTCCCTTTCTTTTCTTTCTTCTTCTCTGGTCCAGCTTTAACTTGCGTTGACATTCTCGCCCTTTGCAAAGGAGTTTTGTTCCACCAGGTAGTCCACAGCTTTTCTTGTTCCATAAATACCGGATCATATTCTCCAATACTTTCCACTAGTTTATCCATCGTAATAAGCAACTTTCCTATTGTGACCGGTCTAATAACAAAATTCCCAAGATGTCCCCATGGATCCATGTCTTTCCTCCTTTCACGCTTTTGTTTAGCCAAGTCCTTCCTGTGATTTTGTAAAATGGCTTCGCAAGCCTTTTTAATATTTCCAACTGTCCACCCCATTGACAATTTTGTCAACAAAGTGTAATTTATATCTGGATGGAGAAGCTCATAGTGCTCATTCAACGCTTCTTTCCACATTTCAAAACGAGTTCCAAAATCTGCCGGAGGGATGTAAACAACTCTCTGGTAATCCTTTTTCATAACCTATTTTTAAAATATTGCATAATATTAAATATTTACAGATATTTTGCAATGAAAATATGTTACACATTAGTAAATGCTGTCCTCAGACCTTGAAAGGACTGATCCATGGCTCACTGCTCAATCCAACAAGTAAAATTAAATCCTCTGCCGTAACAGTCTTGAGAAACTTTCCGATTTGCTTTTTAAGTCGTTTTGGTTCTGTTTTATCAGTTTTTGGAACTTTTTTCATGTAAGTTTTCTCACAATTGTCTATTAAAATAATTACAGGTTGTACAGCCCTTCCAACTTTTTCTATTAAATGGATAAGCATTTTCAAACCAGGTTTGCCAGGATATTTCCCTAAAAGAAAATATTTCATCAATTTGTACTTAAATACTGTCTTGCTAAAGAAATATTTTACCTGCAATGTTAGAAGCCGTTAAATCCACCAAAGTAGCCCTTAACTCTGTACAAATCATATTAACAATAGTTTTCTTCCCAGACCCAGGCGGTCCGCAGATAAGCACGGATTTAGTAATTGCAGGGACCATTCTATGCACCTCCACAGAGCCCATTGGCAAAATGCAAATGTCTTTGATTGTTCTCAGAACATCTCCGAAGGAGGGAAGTGGATTTGCATCGCCAGGCATGTACCTCTCCTCAGATTTCTTCTCAAATGGATGCGCCGTGTGATAAGAACGAAGCTCTCCGTTGATAAAACTGCATTGTCCAATTAGCTCGGTTAGCCAGACTTGAGGATATTCTCGAATTATGTTTTGCTGCACAAGTTCTTCAAATAACGATTCCATTGTCCGATCAGGAGTTAAATCCTTCCCTTTCTTTTTCTTTCCTTTTTTACCTTTCCCCTTTCCCCTCCCCTTCCCCTTGCCTTTCTTCCCCTTTTTTCCTTTCCGCTTCTCCAACACTTGTTTAAGATAATCTAGTTCTGCTTTCATTGCCAAATCCACCTGTTCCCGAATTTCAGAAGCTACCAGTTGCCGTTTTTCCCTAATAATATGTTCCATTTCATGATTTTGCTGCGGATTTTCACCTTCGCTTAGGCCCCTCCAATATTTATTGTAGATTGTGTTTGCCGCCTTGAAATCTTCAAAATATTTTGGAATTTCCAAACACGGGGTATCAGCTAAAGGTCCGCCTTTCTTTGGCTTTGCTTTTTTAACCTTTTCCTTCTTCTCAGTATCCTTCTGCTTTCCCTTGTCTTTCTTCGACCTTGAAGCTGACTCCGAGTCCGTTCCTTCTCTCCACTTTTCAGGGGACTCTTCTTTATTTGTAGTATCTTCCCTGATGACTACCCTGGACTCCCCCAACTCTGCTTTGGGAATCCCAGGAAATCTCCCAGTTTCCTCGCGTACCCTTAACATCCAATTTCTCAATTCATACTTAAACTTTTCTACCATGTCTGGTCCCTCCAAAACTTGAAGTTTTTGGTACATTGTCACTTGTGCGTCTTCAAACTGCTTTAGTTTTTGTCTCCTCAGTTTTCTCTTGTTCTCCTCATAACGTTGAAGTTCTTCCCCAAGAAACTTACACTTTTGTTTGCTAAAACTGTAGAAATAGTCGTTGCTAAAATCAAAACTATTTGAAAAAGTGATTGAAGACCTCATCCCCAAAAATTCCATTTCCATGTTTCGCAAACGCTTCACACGATGTCTTGCAAGGAAGCCTCTCACAAGTTTCTAAAACACATCATCGTATATCGTATTTAAATAAAATTTAAAATTTCAAAAATATTTCAAATTATTGGTGCTCAACCTGAATCATAATTGCTGCTTCATTTGCTTCCATTCTTTGCACCTGAACAGTAATCTTCTTCCTCCTGTACCTCATCTCCTCATCGTAATAAAACTTCCCCACCAAATACCTCCCTTTCCCCTGCCTCGCCCTTTCCATAACTTGGAGGGAATGCACAGTATCTTCAAAGTTCACTTCCGGCTCTTCACTATCCATCGCATCCCACCGGTTTGCTTCTTCCTCTTCTAACAATTTCAATTGTAATTTAGCCTGCAACTCTTCCTCCCTTTCTTTGGCACGCCGTTCTCGCTCATGTACATTTAAAAACCATTGGTCTCTCTGCACCATTTCTGGAGTTAAATCGTGGAAATAATATTTTGGAATTGACATGTCCAAATCCTTCGGCATTATCCCTTCAATAAGTGCAATCTCGTCGAAATAAATCGTTTCCGAGTTTTCACAAAGAACCATTTGGGATTGCAGTTCTAAAAGCCTCCCAATCAACAAATCCAACAACTTCCTAATTACAATTCTCTTTTGGGGATGAACCATTTGATCGTAAATCTTGTCCATGGATTTATAAATTTTTAAATATTTTGAATAGCATTGAAGAATCGAATGAAGCATTCTTCGCTTATCAGTGGTTGTGTAACTCCCTCGAGTTTTCTCTTCTGCAAGAAGTCCCCTTACATCTTTCATGGCATCCGCAAGTAAATTATTGTAATAGGAATGGGAACCGTAAATCCCCCTATCCTTTCTTTCCATTTCCTTCACTTCCGCTTTAACCTTTTCCATCGCTTCCAGTTCCACATCTTTTTCATCAGCCTTGGAAGGTTCCAGCCATTTTTCAGTATCTCGAAACCGTATCTTTCCATCCTTCCGTCCAAATTTCTTATCAAAACCAACCTGGAAATGTTTAAGTAATTAATATACTCTAATCGTAAGATTCTTAAACAAAGCTAATCTTACTTTACGTAGTTGTTGTTTAACCGTTAAGCCCGTTTCAGGCTCCATCCTGTTCATTATTTTATCCTTAGATTTTAAAGGTGTCCAACTTTGGAACATCCAGAATGCATTTGAACTTGAATAAGCGCAGTTAAATCAATAATTTGTTATTAAATCGATCATCATAAGGAAAGCCACGGAGGGAACAAAGAGCGATGTAGTTTGGCTTGCATAGAAAAACAGTGCATTTGAAGAGGAGCAAAAGCAGCTGTTTTGCTATTCATTTGAGTAAATGCATGTCTGTTTGTATGTGTGGATGCCAAATAGTCTGATACGACTTCTGTTCCGGGAATGCTGGAATTACTAGTAAAACTGGAATACTCTTCCTATGTGGGGGTGGGGCATATCAGCTTTCTTGACCAGAATGAACTCTGCCTTGTTTAGTGAAGTTCTTGAATAAAAATCTAACGAGATTTTAATTGAGATTTGGCTTAAAGAAAGATTTTAAAAATTTTATATAGTTTATTTAATTGTGCTGGTGGTGGAGAACATTTGGAGGTTGATTTGAGATGGCGGATACTGAAAAATGGGAGATACTGGCTTTGGTTGGTGGAATAGTCAATATTTGTGATTAATGTTTTTTTCAATGCAAAGCAAGTTGTTAATGTTCATTAAGATTGAGAGGTAATTGGGTAATTTATTGGTTTATTTGTTTATTTTAATTTAGCAAAGTGAGTTCGATTGGGTGCTCCAACATGAAGTTCCCGCAGCAATTAAGCAGTTGCGAACAGTTGTGGAGGTATTAAAGCTAATTCTTGAAATTAAAAACTTTTTCGTTAACATTTAAAAAGCGAAATTTTAATAGACGTTTGTAAAATATTTTGCAGGAATGTGCAAGGCATTTTCCTTTATCTGTGGGGAAAATCGTTACACCTCCAAAAATGGAAAAATTTGTAATGGCCACGGCATCTCATAACGCTCAAGACAGCATTAAATGCATTGTTACAGTTCTTGGAGATAATATAACGAATGCTGTAAGTAACTGGAATACTGGAACAAACTATATTTTTAATATAACTCAGGGCATTTTATGAATACTCATTATTAATTGTCCCCAAAATAGGATATTAACATAAAATTACACAAGAATACTTCACAATATCACGGCCAACTCCATACGGAATGGAAACTTCAGCAAACGCAAGATTCTGCAAATCATCTGCAGTCATGTTGCTACTACCTGGAGAACCTCGATGATGGCACTGTAAAATCCGCTGATGAAGCCCTTCACGCCCTCAACACAGTTCAAAATTTCTTAAGTAAAGGAAGAAACGCCTTAATTATTCCAAAGAAGAGGACAATTGATGATTTGGTATCTAGTCGAAATATGGTAAGATGGTTTTTTAATTCTTAAAAAGGCTGCTTGTATTTCTAATAATTTGCTTAAAAATTTAAAAGGATTATTTATTTATTTTTTAGAAATCTCTTATTCCAAACCTCCCATCTGATTTAACCGTCAGTTTCTACATCCAGGCGCATAAGCTCATCTTTGCAGTTTATTTGTTAAGCCAGGCTCAGGGTCACGTGAAGTTTGATACGTTCCAGGCGGAATGTTCTGTACCTTGGTTGAGTGAAGTCATTGCATTATTCTCAGATGCACTTCAGCTTTGTCAGCAATTAAAGGATAAAGTATGTCAAATTAATAAGTAAATGATGATTATTAGTTTAAAAAAGCAAAGTTTTCTAATTTTTAAACGAAATATTAAACTTATTTTAGATAACCGTTTTCTCGCAGTATAAGGATGCCAATCTTTTAGGGTCCAGATGTATTTCCCCGGAATCCTGGTAAGACTTTGTTGTGCATAATTTAGATTTAGAGTTTCAAAAAAGTTGTTCAAATGGTTTAGTATGTTTGTCATCATCAACGTCCGAAACAGAACTATGTAAAAGTCTGTATTTGACAGTCCTTGTGTCTCTCTTTTCTCAGGGACATTGACAGGAAGTCACTGAATATTTCTGCTTCTGAAATGTAAATACATAAGTACGTAGTTCCTTCAAAGTTAAAATTGGTTTAAGCCAATTTGATCTCTTAGTGGGTTGCGAGGATGTTAGTTCAATGAAGTTCATCTTGTCAAATACTTCAATTTAACTGTTTATGGTGAATCCTTTTTTAAAATCATAATTTCTGTGCTTTCGGTGTGCAAACCCCCTATCCTGTATCTTTTTCAAAACGCTTTGTAAACTTCATGGTACTGCATGATACCATTTCCCCTTGGTTATGTAATTTTTAATAAGCTTTAATGAAAATCAAGTACCATTTTCTGTATTTTTAAACAACAAACATCTATTTAAACATAAATTCTTATTTTTAATTGTTTTCCATATTTATTTTCCGTCGGCGTGTAATTAAAATCAAGCATGGTAAAGAGTTGAATCGGCATACCTGGCTAGTCGTGCTTACTTGTGTTCTATTTTTGACTGAAATAATTTTAAACCGATTTCTCTTGTCTTTTTCAACTTTCAGATTGTTTTAAAACCCTACCTCGGTTTTGATCTGGGATTGGATTCTCTTGGATGCATTTTTGCATAGTTACGTCTACGTCCAAACCTAAAGGGACAATACTTGTTTGTTACTATAATACAATTAATTGCATTTAAATTATTATTATAGTAAGATTAATTCAAGTTTATCTGCCGTCATAAAATTAATTAAATTTGAAGAATATAATCGTAATGCATAATAATTCCTAATAATAGTAAAAAGTAATATTCAAATTAATAATTGTAGAAAATAGATAGATTCAATATATTTGTTGAGATTTAGAAGAAAATTGAAATTAATAAAGAATCATTAACTTTTCAACACTAATCGTATAAAAATGTTTATACTTCCTTATTCTCAATTAAACGAGATTATTTTTAACTAGATGTGCCAGTCTTGAATGAATTATTCCTTAGGTAAAATATTTTTAAGTTGTGGTCTTTCTCGGTACCAATCTGTCACATAAATGGGGCTGCAAGCTGCATGTGAGTATGTCACAGTCCTCAAGGTTGTAGTTCATTTAATATCAAATTTCTAATGGGTACCTTAATGAAAAAACAGCCAAAGTTGAGTGCGTGTGGCAGCTAAAAGTCATAACCTGCTGGGTGCGAAAATTTACTTTTAAAGAAAAACTAGAACAGATTTGAAAACTTTCAAATTAAAAATTATTATTGCACGATCCATTACAAAGGGCTTCGTCCTTCGGCTACCATCACAAAGCATTTTTCTGTCAAATAAAAAGGAAAGTTTCTTGTTTATGATGATGATACTCTTTTCATTTAGAAAGTTCATTTAAGTCTCCAGGAAAAATGTTAGTTTTGCAGGCGACGAATACATGTTCGTGTCCCATTTTACATCTTTAATACAGGTGAACATATTCAAAAATATTTTAGGAATGAAGGTGAGTAACATTCACTTTTGTTCTGCTTCATTTCACAAAATATAGGTCACTTCAGGTCCCTCTCTTGTTCTTTTCAAGATGAAAAATGAAGGTGTTGATATCGACGTCATCTTAAGTAGATTTTTCTCCCCTTTCCAATCCAAACGTCACCATCATCATTACATAGAATCTGTGCATGGGAGGATAAATTGCATAAAGTTGGATGCATTGTTTAACTTGAAAAGGATTTTATTTGATCTATTGTCAGATAATGATAAGGATTAGGAAGCGGATGTTGTTAGTTATTGATGTACCCTGGTATGCCTAAATAAAGCTAAAAATAACTCGAGCCACAAACCTACCTGAAGGTTCCCCTATTTATTCTACCCATTTACCTTTGCTCCTTACATACCAGTTCTGCTCGTAAATGTAGATCAGCGGGGTTGCCCCCTTTCATAAAATGCACAAGGAAGATTATGAAACTGAAGATTGAGACGATGTTTGCAGATAATGAACCCATTTTATTTGTACATTTCGAGTAAATTTTTGGAGGATTACATGATCCATGCTAATATCATGTACATTTTCATAAATTTATGTTTATTTATCTGTGCCTTTCTCGCATTCAATAAAAATTTTAAAATAAAGATGAATTGCTGATACTTAAAATGATTTAACGAGAAAATGAAGCAGGTATTGTACTGAATTCCTCCTGGTTTGCCACCCAAGAACGTGATTTTATGAATTGGACATGTCCCTTAAATGTGTACTCCATAGATTACATATTTTATGAATTACAATTGGGGATCTATGTTGTGTTTAGCGTGGGGATGTAAATTAATGTCTAGAGCAGCAGGTGAAATCACACCGAAGGTGAACATGGGAAAGATTTTTATGTGGCATTGTCTCTTTGAGAAATACCTGTGGCAGAGGGCTTCTTTCTTCAAGTCCAGGCATTTACCGAAGGTCTTTTAATCTTAGGACCTGCACAAAAAGGGTTTCCAACTACCTAGGGCCTCTTACTTAACAGGAGCAGGTGAATGGAATGAGTTCACCTTATCGGTGCAGAGAATAATCAGTGATCAGTTGAGTTCAGGAGTTTTGTGAGAGTGCTACTTCCTCTGAGAAGTTGGGGAAAGAATAAAAATAGTGCAAAAATTCAATAAGTTACAAAGAGAGTTTTAAAATTTAATTTATTTCAAAGTAATTATCCGTGTGGAGTTTAAGTTTTCATGCAAGTTTGTTTAAAATTGCATGAGCACAACTAAACCAAATGGTGTTGGTGAAAAAATGACTTTAAAGCGTTCAGCAACGTTTTGTGGAACACTTCTTTCCTTTGTGATTTTACTTTCCTTTCAAAATGCACTTATTTTCGGAGAGGAGCATCCATCTGAGGAATCCGTTAGTTTTCCCGATACGGAACAAACTAGCGAGGGACAAGAGCTTCCTGTAGATCATAATAAAGAAGACGCTTGCCCTTGCATTAGAAAATCAGAATGCCCCAGGATCTACGGCTCAAATCCGTTGGACTTTGCTGAAATAGGACATGTAGAGCCTTGCAAGGAACAAGGGCTTGTGAGATGCTGCGGCGTATCTGTAAGTACATCTGCTTTTTAACCAAATCTGACATTTCGTCTTCAAAACTAGTCCAAATTCATCACTGCTTAATTTTTCCGGTATTGAAGATAACTTTTTTGTTTACGAGACGTTTTGCATAAGGGTTTGTTTTAACAAGGAATTTAATATGGCATTTATTAAACTGTAGTTTTGGTTGCGCAACTCATTTATTTCATTCATTAAAGAAATGTTACATGAGCAGGGGAAATTGAAAAATATTAAATTTTCTTTTAATTTGCAACAGAACTTTCATTTACTTATTAGGAGAATTTTTGTTTTGTCAGTGTGTTCTCTTGCAATATGGCTATTTCCGGTCCAAAATTAATGAATGATTCGCTAAAACAAAGCGTAACTCTTCCCATTCAATCTAAAATACGTAGGCTCCACTTTAATTAATCTTTATTAAATAACAAAAAGTAAATCATGCAAAGTATCGGCGTAATGCAGTGTATTACGTGTGTAGATTTTATTTGTTGCATCAGTTTCCATTCAGCAAGTTTGACTTCAGGAAAAATGAAATTAATATAAATGAGTAGGCGGAGCTCAATGAAAGTCATTATTTAAAGCTTGAGCGGAGAAATCAGTAGAAAACGTAATAAGTTCCAATTCATTATTCCAAATCAGTTTTGATCTAAAATATTTTTTCTGGGAAAGCCTTGAGTAGGTAAAAAGTATCTAATTGTTAGTAAATTAAACATTATTACATCCAGAAAACTTACAAGCTCCCAGTACATGTCCACCTGTTTGAAAATCATATGAACCGTGATTAATTTTGTCATTTTAATAAGCTCCTTTGACAAAGAAGATCATAACGTCCCACGCGTTATCAGTTTCAGATCATAGACAGAGGGAAAAGCAAAAAACCAAAGTATTCACTGATTTACAGGGAAGTTATTATAACTTTTTTAAGAATAGCAAATATTTTTTCATCCACGCGCAATTTTTTCTATTGACGAGTTAATTTATTTATTTCTTAAATTTCAATCAAGGCTATTAATTTAAAAAGTTTCTAAAATTTAAACTTTCTAAAAATTAAATGAAAATCATCGTTGTGCCTACACCGTCTCTGTGTTGAACTTGACACATTTTGAGTATTTTCAAAGCAACAAAACTTGAAATAACCCTTTTTCATTTAATCCCCATTGTTAAACTTTGCTATTGTTATGAGTGCATTATAAAAGCATAGCAATACACATTATTACATTGAATGTGATGCAACTTTCTACAAACTCTGAAAACTTGGACACAATAAAATATTAAAAGGAAAAATCCTACAAAAATTTTCAGTCAACCTTGCATGAAAAGTTCTGAGAAAGGGACACGTTCCGCTCTAAATACAAGCAGGGTTCTCTCTTTTTGAAAAAGGGAAATTATGAAAGTCACCAGTTCCGTATCGTGCCACATCTCCTTCCTGCCCACACTTCACCATCACCATCCTTATCAAAATAATTTCACTTTCTCTTTTTTAAACAAACTTGTGAATGAATCTATTTTTATGCAAGAAACCTTTTTTTCTTGGGGAAGTTATTCCAATCCATCCTTCCTTATTCACTTGCTCAAGGGCTCTTTGTCAATCTTTGATGAAACTGTGTAGGATTGTTAAATACAATATGTAATTGGAAATTGAATAGAAAGCTGAAAGCTTTCAAAAAAATACTTGAGACACTTCCCACACATATTTAATAAATTTGGAAACATGCAGAAAAAACGGAATGGCTTAGAACGACGGTTTTTTATTAATACAGGAATAAAAAGATACAAAGGCGGAAAGGAAAGTAGATTTTGGACTGTCATTGAGCAATTCCAGGACTTATAAAGCCTGTCGGAGAACTTTTTTGTAGCAAAAAAAACTAGGAAAAATTATTAGAAATGAGGGTCGACAAAAAACTCAATTATTACTAGAAAAGAGTCTCGATAATATGATTAGGATTCCACTTCATTCCTCCACACGTAATGACAAAGCGTGAACAATACAAAGTTTGACAATTGTTATGCATGTTATGCCGAGAGGGGAAGGAAACATGGGAAGCAGTATAAAATAGTAAAAAACCGGTATCCTTCGTGATTAACTAGAGAGAATATAATATTGAAATAGAATTTGTAACAAAGAGAGTAAAAACTTCAATCTGGAAGGAGAGGGGAAGGAGAAAGTAAGTTTCTCGTGACCTTCACTCATTCACTTCAGTAATTCCTTTTTCCCACTTGAAAAAAAATCTGAAATAGAGGATTTTATGAGATTGTTCCAGTATTTATCATTCATGATGAAAGCCTTTCTGGAAAAGAAACCCTCTTTTTTCCGATGAAGTGTGAAACATCGACAAACATTCTGTCTGATCACCTTCCTCAAAAATCCTCCAGCATTTTACATATTTTATGAAATTATCTTACACAAGCAGGGAAGCCCTAGAATTTCCTCAAACCCTCAAAACAAGGTTTGTTTTCCTCTTTCTGATTGAATAAATCTGATTCAGGGAATTCTGGGAAATTATGAAGTACAAAGGAGAGAAAGTAAGTCTATTGTTCCATGAACAAAAAAACAGTAGCGGTATTAGTGGCCAGGTTTCTCCAGCTTTTCCAGATAATCAACCCGGCACAAAAGTATCAACTTTTTTCCTACGCTTTCAAGGAGACTTGCAATTCTGATGATGACGATGGCCATGCAGGCGGATTGAATGTACTGTCAAATCAACAGCCGTTTCGTTTCCATAAAATCAACTTGGTTTTGAGGTGTTACAAGTTGCATGGCTAACCATAATGTTTTCTAAAACTTTATTCTCTTCTAATCATCGTTATAATCATACATGGCATTGCTTTATTTCAATGTCACATTCAATTTCCCTCTTCTCATGTTTCTGACACAATCCAAAGTACAAACAAACATAGATGAGGAGGGTTTTGCACAGAGATGAGGAAAACGGAATTAAAAAACTATTGATTAAACCTAATCCGATACATGCGGATCTATTTTTGCAACATAATTACAGTAAAAAAATGTATTAAAAAGATAAGCTCAATTTAATTTCCGTTCGACCTTGCATCATTCGCTTACAAAATTGATAGATTCATTTTTTATTTCCCGGGGAATATCAGACAGCAATTATTAAAGTATTCTTTTAAAAAAAATATTAAATTATTAAATTTGTTGGCACCAGACAGTTAAAAACTTTCCTAAGTTAGAAAAAACGAAGATTTAAAAACAAATTTGAACAAGTACGCTGTACTGCTTTAATTTGTACTCAAATGATGGAATCCGAATTAAACCTTCCAGTTGAGCAATTTAAAAACTTTCATGGACTTATTATTATTCTGATCCTGCACCCACATTTTCCTCAAACTAACTCCCTTGAAAAACATTTAAAGGAAAACCTTGCTAATTCCCTTTTGTGAAGCTAAAGGTTTCTCAAAAATCCTTTTTGTTATAAACTCTTTGCAAAAATAATGAACGAATTATAAAAAATTCAATCTTGTAGTTGATGCATGTTAACTTGCTTCCGCGACATGCAGAGAATTAACAGACTTTCCCCAAGCCAACATTCAAAAACAGAAAAAGACTGCCTCTGGCCTATCGACAGGGTAATACAATTTTCGATAGATTAAAGACTTCCAAATCCTTCAAATTTTATTAAAGAATCCTATGCAAATAAAAGAAGAAAGTGCTGCAGAGGACGTTTTCTTCGTCACAAGGTCGTCGTCCTGCATGTAGTCGTAATGTTCTCTTCTCCAATTTCACACTTATTTTTACTACAAAATTATTATCTCGGCTATTGCAAAAAACTATTTTCTAGAAAAAGTAAAAAATGGATGTTTTTTACAATGTAAGACAAGAACCAGAGGCGTAGTTTGAACAGTACAGAATTTCCAAAACAAAATAACCTTGATGGAAGAAAGAGTAGCCGAAAAAGAGAAAGCTTCCATGAAATTGTGACAGGATCGAATAGCTCAAAAAAGATTTTTTATTCTGTGAAAAAAATCTCAAGTGGGAATCAAATAAACGAAGTTAATGCAGTTTTTTATAACTTATTCTGCATTAAACCCAGTTAAATGTCAGAGTACAAACTTACTTCTCGTCATTGCAGTACATCGTTTTTTTACTGGAAACGTAGATTTTCTAGCATACTCACTGCTTTTCATTTCCTTTCCATTTTGTTTCCATTTTACTGGTTTACCCCGTTTTTATTGGCAGTGAATGATGTTTTGAATTTATTCTTTTTGAGAAGCTTTCACTTTCTCCGGTAATGACGCCCTTTCTTACTTTTGTGTTCATAGGTAATGGAGCGCAAAGAAAGAGATATGATAATGATAAGGTGAACGGAACTTAAAATATTGAAAGTAAATTTCCTCTTTTCATTCCCATTCATATAGCCAAATTCTATTCACTTTCCTACGGAAAGGTGTTACTTATTTTTAGCATCATTTTGAAACTATGATAAACACGTTACCGGTCATAGGACTGAAGTTATACGTTAACGAATTTTTTAAATTTGCCCAGACGTTACGTATGAAATTACTTTTAATAATTTTATCAGATTTTCCTGCATTTGCAATCCGTCTACAGCTTTCTGTTTAATTAGTTATGAAACGTTTGACGCATGCAGAAACCGTTAAGCTTCCTTTCAGACAATATCCTTTTTATTTTAATAGAGCCGTAGACGTTGCTAGTTGTTTCAATTTTGATGTTTACACTTTATCAATTTCTTTAGCAACTTTTCCTCAAAGAGTTGAATACACGCATCTTGTAGATTGCAAAATTAAGTTATATGATTCCTTTCGTAAGTTTTTAGTTGATTCAGTGCCTACTTTCTTGCTAATACCGTTCCAAATTAAAATTATGTGCCTGAAGCAAAGTCTTGAAACATAAATGACTCTGGCATAAACACTTTCAATGTCACGCAAATGAAAAAATTGCGAAAGGATTTTTCCATTGAAATAATTATTCAACATTGAAATTAAAATGGTATTAAATGCGCATTTTAAACTCAAAGATACTTTCATCTATTATAGAAACGCCTTTTATCAATTTACTTTCCCGGTTCATTTAAGCATGAAATGAGTAAACTGAATCACTTTTTGATTTTCTTGCTATTATTATTTTTGGTAGTTTGGTAGCATTTGACAATTTTTTATAAATTACACTTAAATCATTTACACCTACATTGTTTTTTCTTCCACGTGCATAAAACGAATTTCAACAATGAAAAAGGAAACTAATCCTTTCTCTAGAGATTCCTTGAAACCCAAATTATATTCGCATTCATCGACAGTTTTCATTTATAAAAGGCAAACAGAGTCAGCAATTGTAATGAGAATGAGGAAGAATAGCCTTTTCATGGAAATTCGTGAATCAAAGAGGATAATAGTAAAATTTACCATTTCTTCAAAACCAATTTTAATGAATGTATTTTGTGATGTTTGAATTCCGCACAGGTGTCCATAGTCCAGCAACAGTCTCGAGGGAATTTGAATGGAAATGAAGAGAATGGAGAGGACGGATCGTGGGAGTCTGATCCATTGGAAGAGCAGCAGGAGGGAGGCTCATCGTTGTCCGATCAAAGTAAAAAAGAAGACGAGGAAGATTTGCAAGCGTCTCAAGGCCACTCTGAACAAGATCAAGATGAATCAGATGAGAAATCGTTAAATGACAGTCAGGATGCTGACGGCGATGAGAAAAAAGAAGAAAATGACAAAAAAATTGAAGAAAGGGATGCAGATGAAGGTGAAGGAGAAACAGAGGACATGGTCCCTTCAGAATCCAATCAAGCTTCGGTCATAGTCGAACCTTCAACTTTCTCTGGAAGAAAACGTTTTCTCAGAAAGTTTAACAGGGTTGCGGAACGACCTGATGCTGACACCGGAGATGAATCTTCTTCGTCATCGTCGGTAGATGGGGCAGAAGATAATGAAAGCTTTGTAACGACAGAAGGAAGTTTACCTAAAGGGAAATTTCAACCTTTTAAACGTCCATCTCTTGTAGATAGCGGAAGTAGCAGTGGCAACACCGGCAGAGTCTTTTCTCAAAGAGTCCGAGCAAGCCCTGTTTTCAGAAGAAAAAGTAATCACGTTATCGTCCCAGTTGTTCCCACTCAGGATAGCCCTTCCGATACAAATGACCCAGAAAAGTTGGAAGTTGATAGCGAAGACGTTCCAACAGTTTCTGTAAACATTGGGTCGAAATTCCCTTTGCGAAAGAGAAAGCCAATGAATTCAATGAGAAATCGAGCACAACTAACTCAACAACAACAACAATTTCAAGACGATCTTGGCAATAACAAAGATAAGGGTTTGGCTGAACAAGGAAATGAAGAGGGGGTGGATGGAGTGAATGTTGATAGCCCGTCCTCCGTCCACGTGTCGATAGGAACGGGAGCAGCCTCATCACAAGAGGAATTAGATAAAAGGCCAATGTCAAGACTTGTAAAGCCCAGAGTCAATGCACTTAATATGAGGAGAAAGCGGCCTGAAGTATTGGGATCGAGAGAACAAAGTGAAAGTTTCAATAATTCTGATGGTGATGTTGATGGCTTAGCTCCAATTCCAGAGATTTCTGTTCAAATGGGAAAACCCGAATCAATGCAGCAAGGAACCGTATCGAAAGTGAAAGCTGACAGTAGTCTTTTTTCTTCTGGAGCAACAATTGGGTCAGCAAACACAGACAATAATGCTGGACAGGAGGATTCTTCGGAGAAAGTTTTTCAAAATAATCCAAGCGGAAAGTTGGTGCCTGTCCGCCCTAAAATCCGACCTTTTCCATTTCGAAGACCAACAAACGAAGGCGCTGACAGTGAAGAAGAAACAACAATGTCAATAACTCCAGACGTTTCAATAACAATCCAAAATCAGGGCGAAGGGGATGCTAATTTAGATGACCAGGCCAAAAGAACAGATTCCTTGTCAAGTAGAACAAATGGCGTAATTATTAGAAAAATTCCAATGAGAAAAGTTCGACCAAGTAGTGTACAGGAAATGAATAGTGAAAATGTTGCTGATGAGGAAACCCACGTTGAAGCAAATGCCGAAGACCATATCGCCCAAGTGCCTACTTCCCCTTTGAAAGGAAGACCGATTATGAGACGACCCATTAATTCCCTTTCAAGGCTTAAAAATAATAAACAAGAAGGATTGGCAAATGATCAGGAATCACAGTTGGATGAAAGCCAAAGTCCAATAGACTCTTCTTCCCTTTCTCCAGCTCAGCAGCCTTCATCTGAAATCAAAGTTGAGAATTTGAAAGTACGCGATATTCTGCGAGGACGTCATCGTACTTCCCCATTGAAAACATCCAACCAAGCGGAACAGTTGCCAAGTGAGGAAGCCGCCACCACTCCTGTAATTAATCCAGCAATGAAAGATAATTCCCAGCAAATTGTGTCATCTGATGATGAACCTGTCAGACCGAACATTTTAAGAAGGAGAATCCGACCTTTACGTAAACCAATAGGCCAAGGCCAGCACCAACTGGTTCAAACTGAATCTGATGGAGATGAATCTGCTTTGGGAAATAATTCAGGTGTTGACTCATCTTTACCATCCTCATTATCGTCTTCAGGTTTACATGAAGCAAATGAAAGTGGACAAGTGGAAGAGAATCATTCTCGAGTGAAAATACGCAAAGGAATGGTAAGATTTCCCCAAAGGCAACAGCAACAACAACAACAGGAAGAGGAGCAACCTTCCAATTCATCTGATTTAATTTCCTCTGAAGAAGAAAGTCAAAGCAACGCACAAAAACAAAGACAAAGAATGCGTCTCACATCCAACCGGGGTCACATGAGACGTCCACAAGCCTCCGTTGCATCCCATTCCAACGACGAAACAGTCTCTGAAGAACCCACCACTTCGGAAACACCTGTGACGGTGACTTCAACATATTCCCGGATTCGTACCAACAACAACAGTTTACTGACCAGACAAAGGAATCGCATCAGTGTTCATAAACCAGCGGAAGAGCAAGAGACATCTTCTCCAGCTTCAGCAGAAGAAATTACTCCAACTCCCTCATCTCACAATACCAGAACAAGATTTAGAGTTCAAAGTCGCTATCCCAGTTCAAAATCGAAAGAAATTGCCACATCAGAAGCTCCTTCGCAAAGCGACGTAAACATCGCAGACAACGAATTGGGAAAACAGGGTCAATTGAGTCAATTAAATGAAGATTCGGAAGAGAACTCAAGTCACGTTCAAAACAAAAGAGTTGGGTTTGGCCAGAGAAAGCGAATGCGAGGCAGGCCGCAGTTTCAACAACAGGCTCAGGCGGCTCTGGTAGAAGATGAGAAAAGTAAAAGCAAAGAAGAAAAACAAGAAGAAAAGGAACAGCTCCACATGGAACAGCCCCAGCTGGTGGGAACTAATCCGGAGAAAGACGCAGCTTATGAGGAAACTGGAAATAATCCAGATTTGCAAAATTCTCCTCACGTAGGAAAGGAAGAAGAAGGAGAAGAAGGGAACGGTGTAGCATTTCAACCTCATAACAACATCAGTGTCCCATTAAACTTGAACCAAGCACCGGAAGAACAAAGCCTTTCATCACCATCCACAACTGAAAGCCAACCTCCACTTTTTTCAGAAGATGAAGTGAAAATCGTTTCGGAAGAGAAGCTTCCTGGCGAGCCAGGCCAGCCAGCTGAAAATGTTGATGAAGACAGAAATATTAGCGAGGATAACCCAGTCCACGATACTGAAAGCTTTGAAGGTACTATGGATTCTTTAGAGGGAAACCACGGATCAAATACAAAACATGCGGCGACATTACATCATCAACTTCCTGCTGTTGCCACAATTTCCCATTCTCAACCATCACCAGCTCATGTTCCACATCATCATCAGGAGGAAGAAGAAGAAACAGAATATAACAACGGAGAGGAGCCCTATGATTTGATTTTGAACAAAGACGTAAGAAAAACTTTGGCCACGCAGGGCACGCACCCAACGCATCCAGAATTATCTTATAAGATCCATAGTGAAAATTTGGACGGTAAAAACCATCATTATCAACAACATCCGCATCAACAAAAACAACAGCTTCGCCCTCAGAAACACCAGCAGCATTATCAGAGTGGAAAGGAAGACTCTTCCTTGCGTCATCCATCAACATATGAAAATAATCATCATCAACAACAGCAACAACAATATGATGACTACAGTCCATATTACAACAATCATTACAGCTCTGATAATCATCATTACCAACAGCAAACTCATCATAGCCAGCATGCAGGTGCCGGGTACAGAAATAGATTTTCAGTTCACAACGCTTACAATTCTCAACATCATCAAAGCAATGGTGGGGACGGCACGGGGGGATTTGAGACTTTGGAGTTGGGCACGCCAGACTATGACCCTAATCCTAATTCAAATTATAATGATTGGCATACTTACGAAGACGACCTGGAGGGAGAAGAAGAGGAAACGCGAATCCACGAGAAATTCCTTTCAGGTAATGAAAAGGGGAGCAGCAGAGTTGTTAATGAGGGCACGAGAGAAGATGCTTCTTTAAATAGGGAACAAGTAGGTCTGGCCCAACAAAGCACCGTTAATCCCTTGAATGAGCCTTCAGAAAGTAGTGAAGGGACTGATGTCATTTCAAAGGATAAAAATAAGCGCATAAGATTAAAACTAAGGAGACCAGCCTCTGCTTACATAAGTAACTCTGCCACCGCCACCACCTCAGCCCCGTTTACGCCTTCAATGCAAAGCCCAAGACCTACTTATACAAATCAAGAAGCTCTCGTTGAGAGTGTGAGCGACTCAATACAGAAATTCTCTGATGAGAAAGACTACCCCATTCGGAAACCCTTGGAGCAATTCCTTCAAAATAAAGAGAGGCGGAACAATCGAGTAAGAGTGAAACTGGTCACGTTGCCCACCATCACAACAACAACCACACGTCCCCCAGCTTATTTTAATGACGATGACAATGCTAATAAGAATGTAGTTTCCTCCGTTTCAACCTCTTCTTCACCCTCCTCTCATTTCACTTTCCCACCATACAAGAAATCCAATCTTACTTTGCTTCCAACAACTGAAGCTTCTTCAACTGCTGAGGAAGATAATCCCAAACCTGTTTCATATCATCAACCACAAAGAGTTGTTTTCAGTTCACCTGCCACAACAACAACAGCCTCAACCATTGGTGCTATCCCTACTAGAAACCCGTTGAAGCTCATCAAGGATAATTACGGCAGTAGCGGTAACAGAGGATCGATTTCATCTGGGAAAACTACACCGTCTGTGACAGACGTGCAGGTGAAAAAGCAAAACATTACGTCATCTTTCACAAGAAACAGGTTGGAGACCATAAGGAACAGATTCAAGGTTCCTAGCTATGATTCCTCAACCTCAGCTGCCTCTACATCTTCCACTCCTTATCCTTCACCCTCCATAAATGACCAAGTTGAACCCGTTAGGAAACCTCAAATTCGTTTGAAGAGTCCACAGTACACAAGAAAAACAACTGCTGCACCCTTCATTCGTCACCAAATTGCTGCCACTTCCACCCCAGCCTATTACACTGAAGAAGATGAATCACGGCCAGTAATCAAACAGGAAGAGAAAATTCAGGAATATAATAATCATCATCAACTTCAAAAACAAGCTCCACCTGTTCCATTAACAGATGAGAAGTATAACGGTTACACGAAAGAGGAAGCGGAGAAGGATTCTTCTTACAACATTGTCTCCATCCGGATAACTTCAGAGCCAAATGATGTAATTGATCAGGGCATATCATCAACCGTTGGAAAAGAACCAGTTGCAAAGGTGGAAACCGTAATGCGACATAAACAAAAGGAAAATATCGATCTTGAGGAAAATTCTATTCCTTACTTACCTTCTTCCACATATTCCCCGAAAAAACCATTGAAGGAAAGTTCACTCTCATCTGTCAACTCCGCAGCAGCTACTGGTTTTAATCAGAAGGGAAAATACTCATCCAGATTCAAAGTTCCAGAAAAGTTTCATCTCCAAAAACCGCAAAACTCTTCTCCGGGAAGCTTACAACAACAAGAGAAAAACGTAATTCAACCGGCTTTGCAAACTTTTACGGATTTGGAAGTTTCACAAAGAGAGAAACCAATCCCTGTTGGAATTGATTTTCATAATGTTCCAAATAACAGCCCAGTTTATGATGATGTCGTCAGTATTAAAGTGGAGGAGCCAGTTTTACCACAGCAAATGCCAGACATACCTGAGCAGAGACCACAACATCTGGCTTATGAAAACAACGTTGATGTAATTCGGCAACCACAACAGCACCAATTTACTAATAACGCTTCTCCTAATCTGGAATTGCCCCAGGAGGTGAAATCTCCTCTTTCCTACAATCATCCTCCTGTCATTTCCGAAGAAGTTAAACAAACTCCAGACTTCATCCCAGATATTCGAGTAAATGTCCTTCCAATGGCTCCAACTCAATATAATAATGACAAGTACAAAGGACACACTTATCAGCAACCTGAAATTCATCACGCTGTACGAGAGCAGCAGCACAGACCAACGATAAGACATCCATCATCACCAACTGCATTGAGAAACAGTCCTTTTGGACCTTTCCCAAGTACGGATCATTGGTCAGGTATTCCTTCCGCTTCGGGTCCTAAGCTTCCAGAATATTTTGAACAGTCTAAGCAAACTACTCCTTCTACCATTTCCGTTGAAGTTTCTGACTTCGACACGGACTTGCGTTTGCTAACAACGAAAGAGCCAGAATTGGGGGCTAGGCCAGTGAAATTCCCGGAAAGTAATAAAGTTATTTTTAAAGAAAATGAAGCTCCACCACAGTATCCTCCAGCTTCTTCACCTGTTAAATTTGAAAATGAGCCAGTAGTCGAGGTGGTTGTTGAAGAAGAAGAAAATGATGAATTAGACGAGGTTAGCCATCGACCCATAAACCTCAATAGCAATTTGCATCCTCCAAGTCAAATTCATAAGCCAGGAGAGCAATTTCCTCCACAATTCAATCAAGTACAGCCATTGAGAGCTCCGGGATTGCCGTTACCGCCACAACATCCAGCCGATAATTTCCCACATCGACAAGTTCAAGGAGCTTTGCCTGTTGGGATGCCAAATCAACAACAAATCCCTCCGAATGTGGGATTAAGGAGACCAATAAATCATCATAATGTAGAACAACTTCAAAGCAATGAGCCTCTTCTTAAACTCCATCATCAAAATAGACCACAGCATGACCCCGTAATGGGGAATGCTCCACATATTTCCAATCCTGTTCCAGTAAATCCAGTCTCGTATGAAATCAAAAACGGAGAATTAGTAAATCCCCATTTCATGCCTACGAATCCTGACGAAATTCATAATGCCGCTGGCCATCTTCGTCATCCAGCACCAACTCAATTACAATTCGGTCATCATCAAAATCCAAAACCTTTCCATCACCCTGCTGATGCTCAAGTTTTACATCATAATAGCGTCGTTAAGCAACCCCAACATCATTCTCTTCACCAACCTTTGATTTTAGATGGAGCACAACCCCCAAGGATTCCAATTCAGCCACCACATCATCACAATCCTGACGTTTCATTCCAAAAACCACCAAGGCTTCGAGAACAGCCACATCACCTTCCACAATTTACATCTTACAATGCCCCACTTCCAGTAAATCATCTACCTACGCAAGGAATTGATGGAAGACCGCATGAAGTTCCTTTAAGAAACGTTTTGGCTCAGCAGCACACTCCATTCCAGCGACCAGTTGAGCGTCCCACGGGGCCCGTTGTTTTTGAGAAAGAAACGGAGAAAAAACCAGGCATAGTCTTCCCTCCTCCTTCCCAAATCGGTAATTTCCCTAGTGGGGGCTTAGAGCATTTCAAGTTAAACGATCCGCACAACAGACCACCTCCACAACATGGTCCAGTAGGACAAGTAAAGTTTCCAGATGTGAAGAATCCTCAGGGGACCCCTGAACAAAAACAGATTCCTCCTTCTCCGCTTCCAAAACCTGGTCAATACGGACCACCTCCACCATCTCAATTAAAGCTGCCTCAATACGTCCCATTTAACGTGGGTCAGGATCGACCTTTACGCAATGAAAGTGAAAAACAAGGACAAGAAATCCCACGTCCTCCACTCGGACGACCTCTAAGCTTTCCCAATCAACCTCCAAAGTTTCCAACTCAATCCCTCCATCCACCACCACCGCAATTCCAACATCCAAGACAAGTAAGCCCTTCTTAATTCCTTTTCTTTTTGTTTTTTCTTCATCAGCGCTTCTATTTTTATTGGTAAATACCTAATCAACATTTCATTTACAATTTCTTTTTCTTGGTAAATTCCTCTAGAATCCCAATGGAAACTTTCTAAGCCCTTCTCAATATCCCTCTCACCTTCCAAAGCCTCAGATGATGATGCCTCCACCTTCTCCTCATGGCCGAGCTCCAGCCAATAATCAATATTTCCAGCAACAAAGATACCGAAATCCCAATGCTAGAACTTCCAGAGCCGCAAATTTAACGGCGGAAGAGGAAAAAGAGAAAAACAACTCTGAAGTGGCTGCCGTTGAAGAAGGTAACGTAATGGGAGAAGATGGTCATTCAGATCAACAGGCCCTTTTCCTCATTGAGAATCTAAATGGGGATGAGGCCCACTTATCAAACTCTGATAATAACGAAAGCATCATCCAAGAAGATTCATCGAATAAAGTTTCCCAATTTTCCCCAGAAGCTCATTCCATACCTATCATATCTTCAACGGATCAAGAAGAGCAAAAAGAAAAGTTGGAGAGTCCAGTAGCAATTCCAGAGAAAATGCCGGAATCCTCTTCTTCCCAAGAACGACAACAACGTGAGCTTAAAATCGAAGAAATAACGGGCAGATATGAGGATAAAAAAGTGAAAGAGGGAAAGTTTCAAGATGATATTGCTCTAGAGGAAAGCATCCTCCGAATTGAAAACTTTGCTCAAGACCAGCTTCCCGAAGAAATTAAACACTCTTCTGCAACTGAAGAAAAAAGTGAAAGCATTGCTCAATTTTATCAAGATGTCTCCTCTTCTTCAAATTTAGATCAATTTAGTAAAGAAAGCATTCCACGAAATGAGAAAACGGAGGAGTCAACGAAATCGTTGTCAAAGCAGAAAAACTTGATAAGACAGAAAGGGAAATTTGTTGAGAACGAGCAAGAAAAACGATTTACACTTTTTAAATCCTCTGAGCATTCCGACAACCTCGATAAGTGGACCTTGAACGAGAATAAAAAAGGGATTACAAAGATCAAAAGTGGGAAATTAAAGAACGACGAGCAAGATTCTGAGCTTGAACAACAACACCGATTGGGGAAAATCGAGAAAAATGAGAAGAAAGGATTAAATGAAGAGAGTAATCCAAATGAGGAAATTGAAGATGAGAAGGAAAAGCAAGATTTTGTGGCACCAAAGGTGGAACGTGGATTTCATCCAATTCTTCCCTATTCAGAGGAAGACCCAGGGCTAAAAATTCTACAAATGCAACAGCCCAAGATGGAAAAGTTGCTTCCACCAACTTTGGACAGTGCTAATAGACACGAAAACAACATCGGGGCAAGCATTCCACTTGTATCTGTTCTACCACCGTTTCCATCCATTGCCAGGGTTCTCAGTTCAACTTTATTCCAACCGCTTGTAGGTGGGCAAACAAATAGTTTAAATACTTTAAATACTTCTCCAAACTACAAAAACATTCTACATAATCATTTAACTCCTGCTTGAAGAAAGGAGTAGTTGCCACAAAATTAAATCTTTATTTACACTTAATATACTTAAAATACTTGCAAGTTATGTAAAACATCGTCATCGTAATCCCCTCTGCTTGGTTGTCGTATTGCGTAGGACTTGAATTTCATTTTGTGTAGATGTCTTTATTTTATCCAATTTCTCCAAGAAAAAGGATTGAGCATGTTTACGCAAGTTAAATCTTTATTTCGTTTGGAGAGCTTAAATTTTCCCATCAAACAATAACTTTTTTTTATAACAAGGTCATAATTTATTGCTTGTACTTATTTTAAAGCTGGTTCAAAACGGTTATGATGACGAAGCAGAAAATTTTCTGCTTTCTTGCTTTTTCATACTATCTGACAAACTCCTATAAATTATTATAATAACGTTGTATTTCTATATTTATTATATTTATGTTATGTAATCCGTAAATTTTTATTTTGTTAGAATATAATATAAACATAACTTATTTTTGTTGAATTACATAAAGTCTGGAATAAAAAATATTTAATGTGTTTATAAAATGATTACATTTACACTTTATTTTCATTTCATATGTTTTTGAAAAGATGTATTTGGATGGGAATCTCTTGCCAATTAAACCAAACAAGCCTTGTAGCCATTGACTCATCCATTGAAAGTGTTTTAATGGGAAAGTCAGTCACCTTTGATGTTTCGTAATAATCTAATCCAGAGATCTAGTGGGATTGACGGGTGGAAATAGCGGAAGCAGATGTTGATAGAATGACGTAGTTTTAATGCAAAATGCATGTGCTTAGATTTAAAGAATGAAAGAAAGGAAAACCCGAGGTTTGACTTCAACCTTCAGTGTGCATTTTGATAAAGCTATTTTCATGTTTCAATGTTAAAATGCAATATTATGCAAAATGCATGTCAACAATTACAAATGTATGTCTAGGTATTTTAACAGCTTTTATTTAATCAAATGGCCATATACGGCTCAGCATAATCATGATAAAGCATGATACTTGAATTACATGGAATCAGACTGGCCTGCAGCTTTTTTTCCAGTTTCCACAGGCTTGGTGACTTTGTCATCGGTGTAAAGATACCTTTCAGAGTGACGAATAAGTCTTCTATAGGCAGAGAAGAACCATAATGAGAACAGGCTGACAAGAGAGATGATTATGGTCAAGAGTGCATACACAGCTATGAAAATTAACATTTCAATTATTTCTCTTTTTTATATTAATTAATTCAGTTGAGTAATAGCAAGTATTAATATATCATACGGTCTTGGAGAATTGCAAAGAGGTCATCGGGGAATGAGCGTAGACTTTGAACAACGGAATCGGCCCATACGGTAACTTCATAAGGAATCCATGATGACGTGTCATGTCTGATGAAAAAAAATACGTAAAATGAAAAAAGATTTCGGTTTTCAAGCTGGCATACATCGAATTACCATTGAATTAAAATAACTTTGGAATGATTAAACTAGTCCTTACTCCATTTTAACTTTTGTAGATGATGACTCTTGAGTTACCGTGTCAAACATTCCTAGGGTGATTGAGTCCACCACAGGAGCCGTATCCACCGAATCCACTTCCAAATCCATTTCCTCTGGAAGAATTGTATCCTCCTTATCATCAGGCTTCAAAATTATGTAACCGTTGGTGTAGCATATGGCAGCTAAGCTGACCAATGCCATTACAATTAACTTCTGTCCTGCCATCTGCAATATTTAAAATATATTTTTACTCAATTAAACTGCTGATTCAAATAATTAAGGGATATTTAATTAAAAATAAAATATTTTGAATAATACTTTAAAATATTGCGGATATACTATGATTAAACAGGGAATTAAATCTTTCCTCAGACGATTTCACAGTGACAAGGTGTGACGAATATAAAAGAGTGAATAAAAGGTTGATTTGCTGCGTTGGCAGATAAATTACGAATGTCGTAAATAGCAATGTAAAGTCAATACAATTGACAATGCTTAATTAAAAGCTTATGAAATAGTTCGTAAACCTAGCTGTAATGACTAGCTTGAACGGTTGCAGTTGTTGAATGTTTAATTTTATTTAAAAATATTGCAAATTCTAACTTACCCCTCCTCAGCTTACTCCTCCGACACTTTCCTTTCCGATTTGAACCCCTACGGCACTTACTTAAGTGTCCATATAGGGTATGGTCTTTAAAAGGGCATATGTCCTGAAGGGTAACTCTTTAAAGGGGTAAAATGTCGTAGGGTGGGGAAGGTAAATGTCGAATAGGCAAGTTGAAGAAGGGTAACTAAGGTAGAACCAAATTATTTAATATTTTCATAACTGAAATTGTTACTGTATTATATTATTTTAATTTTCTAAATTATTACAATTAGTTTAATCGCAAAAAATAACGATTTTCCGATAGCCGGCCAAATGACCCTTGTAATTATTATGCATTCTTGCACTGGATCATAATTTAAGCTGTTTGAACCTCTAGTCTGCATACAGACGGACAGACTATCAGCATCAAATATAAGTCGACGCATTTTTATTACGTTGGAGTTGGAAAATTCGTGGTATTGACGAATTACATTTTATGGCTTTTTTACGCAAGCAACTTGAGTATTTGTTAAAGAAAAGGAAATGTGACAAGACAGTAAAATAAAAATTAATGTAATGTATGCTGATATGATATGATGTTAATGCCAGCTGCCAGCAATATAAAATAAAGAATTTACAAAGTGTCAGACATAAATAGGTACATTAAATGGGTTTATTATTGAAGAGATTAAAACCGTAAATACCTAATTACCAACATGCGGAATAAACAATTTGAAACTTTGCAGAGTACAAAGGAGTTCTTGATATGTACAAGATGATAAGATGAATAAGATGATTCAATAATTACAAATGATTTTCTAAGGATTTTTATTTTGCAATGGTTATTTTTGATAAGTACAGGAAAAGTTGAATCCCGTATTGCATTACACGTCCAAATTCATTTCGACTCTCCCCTCGTTAGATTCAGGTTGATTTTGAAATACAACGGTTGGAATTGTAGGTGTGTTACGACGACAAAGTTGAGCCAGGGAACAACCAAAAAACCAGTTGTAAATTTTTGTTTTCACTTTGTATGCTTGGAAAACTGCTACTATGAACACGCTGATTCCAAACACAACCAGTGCTATAAGAAGTGTAGCAAGAACGCATAGAAAAATTCCTGCAATTAATAATAATTAGTCTAGGTTACTTGCTCCCACAGGAAATTGCTCCCATAGGAAAACTGCTCCCGGATTTTTCCTCCCAGTCAATGTGCTACCAGATATTTGTTCCTCTAAGAAAAGTGCTTCCACTGATTTTTGCTACCCTTGACCATGTCTAATTGCTTTTATGATTTTGTGACCAAAAAGGAAAAGTGCTAACTGGTATGGCCAAAATATGTACCTATTTCTTTTCACATAATCATAATTTTGTCAATGTTTGATTTCTCGCATTAGGAAAGCCTTATATGCTAAAACTTCAATCAATCCCGATTCAATCGCATCGGGATTAAAAAAGAACCGCAACAAATTATGTTAGGAAAAATTTGCGCGCTTCTACATGTAAATGTGCAAGTCAGCTCGGAAATGGTTACGGAAAGCATCAGTCTTTATCTAAACAGGCCTTTTTAGAAGGAACCACAGTTATTCTGTTGCATTCCTTGGCTTCAGACAGACATTCAGACAAAAATCAATCAAATCCTTGGGAGCACCTTCTTAGGGGAGATCTGGGAGCAAGTTTCCGATGGGAGCAAGTAGCCGGTACCGAATAATTAAAATATTCTTAAACGTCAGATACTGGTATTAAAATAGGAATTAGATCGTTGGTTACCCTGCCATTTGGTGAAAGTAGATGGCTCCTTATAGGAGGATACAGAAGTAGAAGTAGTAGAAGAAGAAGTGGAAGAAGGCTTATCCTCCGTTACCTCTGGAACATTCGTGGGTTTGTCTTTGTCCTCTTTAGTGCTCAAATCTTTTTTCACCACGGATCCAACACTAACACAATTACAATTAGTTAATTAAAATCTATAAGATGTATAATAATAGTTAAAGGGTTGGATGTATGCTTCAATAGGACTTACTTTTCGGGTGTTGACCAGTTCTTTGCCTGTTTATACGTTATCATTACTTGGGTGCTCTGCTTATCTTCTTCTTCCAATTGCTCGTACAAGTAAGTCGGGGAGTCTAAAACACATTTTGAAACAATTTCTTTTAAAAACTACAAACAAAATGGGAAATAACACATTAAATATTCTGGTTTATACCTTTTCCATCAAGTTCGGATGCGGATGACTTTAAATCGAGATCTTTAAAGTCATTGGGAACCCCTCGCGGCATGGCCATGGCCGAAACTACCCCGAAAATCGTAATTAAAGATATAAAGGTCTTCATCCTTGTAAATCTGTCGCACAAAATGGCCAATTTCTTAAGTCTGCTTCTGGTTGAATGACTTGGCCAAAATAAACAACTAGTCAATATGGACTGTTTAAGTAAGAACTAACTAGGATGCCAGGTGCTGAGCAACGTTTATAATTGCGACCGATATGGGAGATTATTTTCATATGAGAGTATGGCAAGCTTTCAAATTTTTTATTTCCACATTATGTAACTGTATAGAGTATAGAGTAAGTAAGTGCTTGCCGATAGCATATTCTTTTTAATTTAGTTTTTTATTTCACAATGTCTTTTCTTTTTAATGTGGATTGTCTTTAAAATTCAATAGTATAAATTTAATGTAGTACAATAAACAAGCTGAGGGGCATGGTTTCGGTAGTTACTTAAAGTTATAGCTTCATAAACTGCTCATGTTTTATATCAATACCATCATCATGTTTACTGTACGAAGTTTAAGTAACTCTTTTTAAAGCAGTGTTTCGTATCGTTGTTGAACGATTTTTACAATGGGATTCATGTACCATGCAACAAAAACTATAAAACCCGGCAGCTTTTGACTTAACTTGACGGGAACATGGAATGAATGAGCCTGTAAAGTTTTGCTTATACCTACTCCAGATATCAATGCAAATATAAACATTGACAAGAAATTTCTAAAAAAGTTGCAAAAAAGCTTTTCAGAAATTGCAAAAAAGTGCAACTAGGTACAAAGCTTTTAAAATGACAACCTACCCGAAATTGAATACGGAAACTGCTGAAAGTGGCAGCGGCTTTTTTATTACGTAACCTGATCATGTAAACCTTTTTCTAAAGGACAAAATGCATCCGTCTACTTCTTTCCAGTCACATGCAATGACGGCAGATTCATTTCTTCAGGATACATCAAAGCATTTTCTTAGTCGAAATGACTTTCTTTTCCATTTTCAATCTATTTTGATAGCTTTTTATTTAACCTACGGGGTCAGTTACGTTGCATGATAGCTTTTTGATTCATAAGGATATCATAGTAACAGTAAAAAAGTTTTGGGAAGGACATGAACATTGTGGATTTGCAAGTGAGGAAGTATTTGGGAGTCCAATGCCTGGAATCTGTATTGTTTTGC
The DNA here is from genome assembly GCA_036507315.1 of Lepidocyrtus fimetarius. Taxonomy (NCBI): domain Eukaryota; kingdom Metazoa; phylum Arthropoda; class Collembola; order Entomobryomorpha; family Entomobryidae; genus Lepidocyrtus; species Lepidocyrtus fimetarius. Next base: position 47,771 of record JAANSO010000127.1, read on the forward strand.
ATGTCTCGTTTTAAGCAATTTTATATACACATTCTACAGAGGGTCTTTCTTTCTGAATTTCAAAAGTCTGAAAAGTTGTAGATGTGGTTAAGTTAATGATTACTATTATGAAATAAAATCTTAATCCCTTCCAAAACTGTTTATGGAGATGACGTATGCTTTGTATAAATTAGTTTGTTGAATTGGATTAGTTTGTAAATTACATCTTTTATGTCCAAACAAGTACAAAAGATTTTTCAAAAGACTAAAAAATATTAACTCTATTTACAGTTCCGTATATTTATTTACTTCACAAGCAACTTTAACCTTCTTAGCTTTATTTACACTAAAACTTGAATTGCAAAAACTTCGCAATCATTCTCAATGAAATGACCTTTAAACTGGTTTATGGAATATTTGCAGGTTCTGAAGCATTAAATGATATACTTTTGTCGATAAAAAAGAATTGCATTTTTTGCTTCAAGTGACAATTTTTACTTTTATGAGGATGGGAAACAAGTGGAAACAGTTTTTTTTTTCAAGACCACTATAAAAAATCTTCGCCGTTCCTCAATGTAAAGTGGTAGGAATGAACTTGGGAACAATGAGAAATATCTGCATCGTTTTGTTGTGTGCATTCTGGTATCATATAACGGGAAAAACAAATAAAAAAATCTTGTCTTGAGCATCGCCTCCATCATCATCTGCTGCCAACCTCGCCACTTTTTCTTCGCCCGGAGACAAAGAATTAGTTTTGACGAGAAATGGAAAGGGTCGAATACATACAAAAGCATAATCCATAACTTTTGTGATATGAAAAAAGGACTGGAGATTTTTCCCAGAATATATTTTCACAAAAAAACCCTAACGAATAATTTTTCGTCTGTGGCTGACGTTGAAGTGGAGGACAGTTAAAGGTTAAGCAGTAGTTGTCAAATTTACCAATAATAACAGTAAAATCTTGTGTGGAAATCTTTTCTCATATCATCCATTTTTATTATATCTAAAAATCCTTTCCATTACATCTTTCTTCATCATGCAAAAATCACTGGTCCAGTTCAATTTTCTTTCTTGTGCTTTTGTTATATTTGAATGAAGAAATGTATTTGAAGCTATTGATAAATTGTAAACAGAATACTTTAATAATTATAAAGAGTGATAGCAGAATTGGAACTTCTTCTATAAATACATGATCCCATGCGGCAGGCATAAAAATATATTATCGGGTATCTGAACGTTTTAGTTTGTATGAGTATTCAACTGAATCCGTCTTTGTACAAGGAAGTAGCAGGTGTTCCCGTTTGCAGCCATCTGTAATATTTTCGTAATAAGCACAATTATTTTAAAAATAATCTTTCTTTGTACAAAGCTAACATTTGCTCCAAATTGAGTCATTACTACTTCCTACTAGTTTTCCAAGGAAAATGTATCGATAGAGCTTTGCTTATTCAGCAGATTTACTCTTTCATTGAAAGTGGCTTTGTTATAAGTTATTGTCGTAATCGTGAAGAATTCTAATGTAAGCAAAAAAAACATTAAGTAGACACCTTTCAATTTTAAAAATAAAGTTGGCTTTGGTTTCCTGGAATGCCATTTGAATGGAAAGATCCGTTACAAGGAGCTCTCAGAAACATTCACCGCGTGCTGATATAAAACTAGTAACATCAGGACTTGTTTAAAGAAAGGGTTGAGTATATTTCTTACTGTACATGTTTTCTTGAATTTTGAGATCGATAACAAGTGGAGTGCAGAGAGCAAAATAATAGTCTACTTTTGAACGTTTTCTTTACGGTTGTCTACTACCAGTTTATCTAAGATTGTTAGGAATTTCCAAATGATGCTGACTTTGCAAAGATTGACTGAAGGATTTCTCTCTCCAGTTCATATGCAGTTTACTAGGACAATGGCGCCACCGGGTTTCTCTCATTCAAATTTTACATTTCAAGGTAGACAGTATCCTTAACAAAAAACTTCTTTTTTTGTTGATTTTTTTCGTCAAGAATAAATTCAACGTTTTCTATTCCTCAAACAAGATGAAGGGTACTGTAAGGTCGTCAGATTCATTGCCGCAGTTTTTCTCCTCTCCTTTCAATTACTTTTACATGCATTTTACTCTTGTCGTTTTCATCTCAAAGAAAAAAAGGAGAAAGTGAAATAAAGTTGCTCATGCATAGTGATCAATCGCCTCAATTCCATTTCCCAGGTTTGAGTGCACCCTCATCAGCCCATCGAGATAAAATTTACTTGACATGTCCCTACACATTTCCTAATTTCTTAAGATTATCCCATTTCATAATCAACGTAATGAAAACTTGTGCAACTTTTCGATTTTCTTCATTTTATCCATTGATTTTACCAAAACTTTTTCTATTAAAACATTACGACAGGACCTACCACCATCCCTTTATTCTTCTTCTCTATAAACAACCCACTTAACTCAAGGGCAGAGAGAAAGTAGAAATAAATATAAAACTTCTAAACTACTCCCATTTTGTACTCTGAAATTATTACGGAATATCTAGAAATTGTTTAATGTTTTAAACAAAAAAAACGAATATTTACACAGGGCTATAACCTTGCTTGTGAAACGAAAGCTATTCAGTTCTAAAACTTTGTACAAGATATTTCGTTCAGGTTGATAAAATCACAAAAAACTGGTGAAAGTAGTCATTTGTGCACGAGTTGCATTCATAAAAGATTTTTAAAGAGAGTTTGATGATGACACAGATGCATTCTGCAAGCAGTAACGATGCAGTGTGGGTTGTCTCTATGGATCAATTTATGGAACGACTATTCTTTTGCTCGTAATTTTATTTTTTAATAAAAATGCAATATTTACTTCTATTTTTATTTTTGTTTTTCAAGTTACGCAAAGTAAAAACAGTTATTTTCATATTTTATGCTTTGGAAATCTACATATTTTGACTTATTTGCAAATAGTTTTTATTGTACAAAGCAAAATAGCTCGATGTGACATTTCATCCGACATTTCCTTTCATATGCCATATTAATAATACAAGATATTCACAAATAACACATTTTGTCATTATTCTTACGCAATTCTAGAATTCAAATGAATTTTACAAAATTCAAAGAATTCGCATGATTCATATTGAAAAATATGTAATACAATATGGGATAAATACACCTACACTTTCTCCAATGGATTTCCCCATTTTTCATGTCACTAATGGATACTAATGATGTTCCACATATCTACTACAACAGAATACATTACAAAGCAAGCTTTTTACATTGCTTTTTGAATGGCAAATTGAAGGTTTGAATATTATTTACAGGTAACAAAATAAGGATTAAAGTCCTACTTTACAAGGCAAATAGCAAAAAATACAAACCGTACTTCCATATACCGAATAGACGTAATAGAATAGAAAGAAACCGGATATATAGTATAAATAATTCATATTTACTCATGATGTAGGAATCTAGAATTTTCCGTTTTCTCCATCTCAAAAGATCTAACGCATCAGCTTTGAACGTGATATAATAGCTTTGTAGAAATAGTTAACTTCAATTTTACGGTAGTTGGCTCAGAAAATTACTGTGTTATTTACAAAAAACTCAAAACAAATTTCAGACGTTATCCATTCAAATATTTTTGCATACTATCGATTCCAAAAATGTCTATAAGACTGCGTAATGCGTAATAAATTCAGATTTTTAAAAAAGTCTGAAGAATATGTTGCAGAGTTACGTTTGCCTGTGCTTTAGTTTTCTTCTTGTGTGAACTTTGTTTTAGAATTTTCCTCTTAAAACGAGAGTTCATGGAACGCTTGCTCGATATCGTTAAAAGAAGAGAGTTCTTCATTTAATGAATTCTGAGGCTCCAGAACGCCTCTTTGAAAACTAATGAAAAGTAATTTTGGCTATAGCCATATCAAAAAATGGAGTTTATTAAGCGAACAATTTTATATCCTTTTGTGACTTTCACGGTGTTCATCCCACAAATGAGGAAGTTGAATGGAGGAGCTCCTTTGTCTTCATTTTCTTGTTCAATGGCTGCCGCAGCTTTTGATGTCAACCTCCTATCAAACATTCTCACCAGCTTTGTTGAAAATGACGGGGACAAAGACGGTTTTGACCTTGTCATTTGTATCCAAAATTACAAAGTTCCAGGTAAAAAATTTAAAGTTGCAAACGCATTATTTCTTTGGAATAAAAATAGCTTTAAAACATAAAGAGCTTTCCTTTCTTCTTTTTAAAATAATAAAGACGTCAACCCAGTTGGGAAACATGCTGAAAGTAATTTTCTTCAATTTTCATAACTTTTATGACGTATGCTTTTATTTTCAGGGTATTTCGATGAGTTTCTACTGCCATATTTGAATAAGCATAGCTTTGTGATCGATTCCTGTTCTGATATTTTGCCTCAACTTGCCCAAGACTACAATCAAGTTGTGTATTTGATGCTGCCAGAGAATAAAACTTTTGTTGGGGACACGTTTCGCCAAGTAAGTTTTTTTGCATCTGTGTATTAAACAAAAACTGCTACAATTTAATTATCACAGTTTTAGAAAGCTTTTAGAATGGAGGCGCCACCATGAGAATTTGGAAGTTTAAGGGTTGTAAAATTGTTGATAATGGTATGCATGTATAGATATATACATGTTCATTTCATTTTGTAATATAATTCCAAATTTCGTTGACCTTTTAATAATGACTTTGTAGATTTTGTTATTATTATTACTTTTTGAACTTGTCCATGCATTATTAACAGTATCTATAGTATCTGGTATTGAATTCCAGGAAGTTTTAGAGGAAAACTCCTTCACTAAACATAACAGTAACATTTTCCGGATATGAATGAGCATATCGATTACTTTCAGATTTCAAGAGTTTACCACGTCGTAAAAACGACATTTTATTCTTCACCGAGAAGAACAGGGACATTGAGTTGGATGCCAATGTTCGTTGTGGTTTGGCCAGAATTAACGGATCACTGTCAAAGTGATTCAAGTTCAGAGAGACTAATTCGAGCTTGGATCAATAAGGAGGGGAGTGAGGAGAACAAAGAAAAAATAAGTTTCCTTGTCAATAGCGACGTCTACGTTTATCTGGGCAGTGAGTGTGACAGCTTTTTGCATATTTGGGAAGTGTTCTCTCTTCAAGGGCTCATTACCGTTCAGAAATTACACAGGAATTTGCCTAGTAACAAAGCTATTGTAGCAGGAAGGGAACCACTATTTCAAACTATTCTTGGCCGGGTTGGTCGTCGACTTGATTTACGTCAAACGACCGTACGAGCAATTTCATCGGTATGGAAAAATTAAGAACCTTTTCAGATAACGCATTGATTACGCAAACCCACGGAGTATTGCATAAGGCTTCTTTATATTAACAAAAGCTTTGAACTAACAATCAATTCATTAAGTTTATAATTTCCATTATCTTCCTTTTCCTTATTTAGCGTGATCCAAGCAGCTTCCTAGAAGCTCCGCGGGCTGGCCATTTTGACTCTTTGCAAATTGTTAACGGAACGCCTTGGATTGTGTTCCATGAACTTTTGCAAATCCTTAACTTTACGTAATTTAGACAAAAATAGAATCTATTTTTAAATTTGAAAGGTTTTTATACTTTTCTGATTATTCTGCAGTGCAAAAATTTTCAACGGGGATTGGATAAGAAGTTATCCAAACGGGAGTTTGAGAGGGGTGACAGTGAACTTGTTCAGGAAGGGAATGGTGGACATAACGATAAGTTTCACGAGTCTTCTTCCCTACAGAAAAGTTGAGCTAGCTTATCTCCAACCAACATACTCAAACAGGTATATAATGTTGACCACAATGTGGTATTTGACAGAAAATACCCATTTCCGGCTTTTCCCTTCCATACAGAGATACTTTTTTATATGAAAATGACCTTTGAGAAAGTCAGAATATCAGCACATGCTAAAAGCGATAAACAAGGTTGAAAATATTTTTCCTTAATGATATTAAGAGGCACTTTGCAAGGAAAAAACCTCAATTTCCCTCCAAATACCTTCCCCTCATTGCCAATCACATCCTTAATCTTTCTTTTATGGCTTTTATTACCAAGAAAGATATTGTTTCGCGCATTACATTACGAGGTTTTTTATACATGGGGGCCTTGTTCCGTCCCCTGCCATAAGTCGATAAGTTCACATAAAAAGAAAGAATAACCATCACTATCCCCATCCCATAAGAAGATAAAAAATTAAACGATTGTGTGTTTTTTCAGCATCAACGGATTTTTTGTGCAGCCGGCTGCAAGCACATTACGAGACATTGTCATTGCACCTTTCTCATTCCAACTTTGGGCTTCACTCTTCTTCACTTATTTGATATTATTATCATCGATTATCTTCTTTGAAAGACAATACCGGAAAATAAACTCTGATGAGGATCTCCTTGTAAAAGGTGACTACGAACTTGGAAATGAATTGACTTTGTGGGCGGTTGGGGCGTTAGCTCAGCAAGGTAAGGAAAAAAGGCTTTATGGATTGATTAAGTTTTCCAGGAAATGTTAACCCTGACGGGGTGAAACATGCAAAGAATGACGTTGATTTAAGAATGTAATAAACTAAAAGAAAAGCTGCTGCATTGCTTAATGTCTCTAAGAAGCCTGCCACTGCAGGGTTTATCTTTATATTAAAAAGATTGTCTCCAAAAAATGCTTAGAATTTTTGTTGCATCAACCTGGGAAAAGTGAGTGGATAAACAACGGATTACTGGAAGAAAACACGAAAAGGAAATTAAACTAGTTCAAGCTTAGTTATAGTTAGAAATTGAATGAAATATAAATCCATTTTTACAAACACAATATAATCCCTGCAGGGTATTAGATTGTTTCAGAGAAAAATGTAAATGTACTCCATAGTATTCTAATTGACTTGCCATAACCAGGTGTCGTAGATGTGGTGCCTTAAAGAGAGTATAAAATTGTTGACAATTTTGTTTCTGTACAATATACATAATATTTAGGGCTTTAAATAGTCTTATGAAAAGCTATGACAAAGTTCTATCCACCTTCTTATCATTTCTTAAGCAAATGCTTTGAAAAGATTTGTTTCGTCATAGCGGAATTAACATTTTCTTGGCATGTTTCTTCATCAAATCATGAATCAAAGACAAAATTTAATAATTACCGTATGCTAATGCCCTTTCTTGTGACCTTCCATCATCCTGCAGGTTGGCACACCTACCCAAAATCTAATTCAGTCCGGATGGCATTCACATTAGGGTACTTTCTAGGTTTACTGAGCTACTGCTACTTTTCCGGCTCTGTTGTTTCCATCCTGGCTGCCGAACTCATTCCAATCAAATCTCGTGTGGATTTGCTCTCCAGCAGTTTAACGTTCTACGCTGACAACGCAAGCAGTACTTTGGCTTACATCGTTGATGTAAATAATTTTATCCTCTTTCTTGTCTTCTCTTCCTCCTCCACATAAATAAAAGATGACGAGCACAGAAGAAGTCAGAATGACCAATTTTAATTGCTTCCTCCTTATGTCCTCATAATAATTTTATTTTCCAGTATTTACAACAAAACACGGGGATCACATTTGGAAACAAAGTTAACATCGAAGAAGGGATTTCCAGACTTAAAGGAGACAAGCCAAGTTGTTATATAGCTTTTCCAAACTACTTCTACTTGAGTGCCCAAGCCATCAACATCAGTCAAAATTGGATATGTGATCATTTATCCGTTATACCTGTCACGACTACCGGAACTCCAAGTTCTATGGTTGTTCCAAGAGATTCAAAATATGCTGAAATATTTAATTTCATGTAAGACAAAAGCTTTTTTAACTGTTCTTCTTTGATGAACATTAAGTTTATTAGATCTAAGAAAATTTGTTTTTTAAACAGGATTCTCAAAATGTTTTCTAGCGGAGTTAATCGCCGCTTTGTGAATTTATATAATGACGTGACCACGTGGAAATGTACAGGAAAAGGGAATACGTTCTCTCCTTTGGGAATCAATGACGTCTTCACAGCAGTTTTCATTTTATTTGCGGGTTTCATATCTTCAATACTTTTCTTATGTATTGAAAGTATATGGAAAAGGTTATTGTTTCGTGTAACAATTAATTAAATATAGTTTTAAATGTTATTATTAGAAGAGATTAATTTATAGAATAAATTTAGATAGTTGCTGACTACGTGATCGATGCTACGTGTCTTGTTAAAATAAAGTTACATTTCATTCCTTTAGATTTGGAGGTTTTGAGTAGTCTGTTTTTGATTGATTGTGTGGGTTGTTGTGTGATAGAATTTCAAATGCTTCAACTCCGTGCCGTGGGGAATGTAGGAGGGAAGCCTTGATTGGAAGTTGACAAGTACACGCCATTAACAAAAGGTTATTATTTGGCTAAAGTTACGACGATTTCTATCAAATTTAGACAATGTCCTAAAAATGACAACTGCTTGTGCATCTTCCGGTGTTTAGATTTTGTATTAAATATTACATAATATGTAACAATTTTACTTCATGTTGATTGTAAGATGAAATAAACTGCATATTTTCTTGGCCCATTCGCTAAATTATTACGCATAGCAAATTTCATTACACTTGTCAGCAACTAATTTAACAGGCAATAAATCCCAAATATGTTTTCACCGTAAATTACTTAATGAAAGGCTAAATGCCTTTTCCACTTTCTATCTTTCGGCAGAGGAACATCTGGCTTTAAATTTCTGTGTGGACAAGCGTTGTCAATGAACCCTCCCAGCACGTCTTTTGGATCGAAGAACATTTCTGGCTATTTTTAGTAAATTAACTCACAATTTACTTTTGTGATGCACTCCTTCCTCGTATGTGCATTTTAAACCTTATAACTATTTCCTGAATTCTTTTAAAATGTTCTTAAACCCATTTAAATCAAGTTTTAATGGTTGCTCGTGCATAGCATTTCAATCATTCATTTCACTTTGAGCCTAAAATATGGTCATTTGGGAGCATCTCACACTGCGCATCAACATTCCTTGGAATTCCTTATTGATCATTTCCCGGAACGTTTCAGGAGAAATCCCTCCTGAAGCTTGAAGGATGTACTTCCGGCTCATTACTGCTTAAAGGAGAATGACCTCCTCTGTAAAAGAGGTTTTTTTCCTGCTTTTTCTTCTTTGGAGAAGGGTGTCAAGGATGTTCTGGACTTTAAAGAAATTTTTAAAAGAAATGCAATTTATTATTTTATAAATGTTTTAGCAAATTCCTTTCTGCTCATACATTAGAAATTCTATTTCATAGGTTTCTTTCCCTATCAGAAACAGATAAGCTTGTCAAGGTGGCCCCAATGTGATCCCAAAAACAAGCATCAGCATTATTGCATTACGTAACTTTGTTTATTTTTGTTTGAAGTGAAAGAAAAGGGAGAATGCAGTGGGTTTTTAAGAAAAAAAGGAATGAAAACCGTTATGAAAGACGTTGCTCACTTATTCAATTGTTTACGCTTTCCTTCCACGCTCCCGCTTTTTTCCACGTTGATGGATCTAAAAGAAAAGAGAAAAAAGGAAGCTTCTTTTTAGAATCCACCTGAGGGTGACCCACCTTCAAGTCTGCACTTAATGCAAAAGGAACATGGAACAGGGGCCTGAAGCTCTTCTCCTGTCCCACTGCACTTTCTTTTTGTCACACTTTCCATAGAAATCCTTTCCGGGTTTATGCACTGGAGGATGAAGGCCAAGGATTTACTGGAAAAGCTTGGAAATATAAAAAATGCAGTGTTTTAAAGTAACTTCCTTGTATTGCTGTAAATCTCCTGGAGCAGAACGTCTTTGTAAAAATACACGACATGATTTAATGCCTCAATTAAGTAAATGATTTAGCGGATTAGTTGGTGAGTAGAACTAATTGAAAGTAGTTTTCACTAGCTATTTGCCTACTTCGATCCAGTTTCAGTTAAAACAGTTCAAACCGTGTGTAAACAACTAAAACGTTAAAAAGGCTTAAGAAACTAATACCGGCACTAGGAGATACTTGATACGGACGCCAGAAAAAACTCTTTAAGACTGGTTATTAAAGCAGTTAAAGAAAGGCAACGTTGTAGACATTCTTGCAAGTTTCAAGCCATATGTAAGGCAACGTATCAAATTATCAAACTAATAAAACCGTTTTAAGTTACTTTTACCTTCTTTCATACTTTTTTTGGTAAACCTGACTAATGCTTTTTAATGGATCGAATAAAATACCAGTTCCTGGATGGAAACTAAGGATAAAATCGGACAAATAAGAAAGTGGTGGGCATAAAAACCGTTAAAACAGCTGGTGCGGAAGAAATAATCACGTATAAACACCTGAACAAATCAGAGATTCAGTCGTAAATGGAAGTGATATCTGATAGTAACGTCTCACGAATACAATAGTTTCCAATTTTCAATAATTGCTGAAAAAGTATGAAATTCAAAGCGGAAACAGATCATAAAGGTTAAAAATAATTGTTTTTATAGGAAAACGATTGCGTTTTAATATTTGATAAACAAAATTGGGAGAGAATGTCATGAGCCAGCAGGTCTTGTATGAAAATAATTAAAGGTAATTGTGTCATTGGAGTGCACACGTGCTAATTAAGCAATACTGAAAACAAGAGGGCAACGACAATCACACGAGTTTTCAATGCTTCCCAATTTGTTTTTAAATGTATGCGGTGATGAGAGGTTATTACTTTTGCTACTTCTTTTTTCATAATTGTCGTCGTTTTCATGATGACGCTTGTTTGAACGAAACCATTGAACTCTAAAATTTACAATGATGGTGATGGGATAAACGAGCTATTTTTCTTTGTTTTCCTTTTCTATTTTGTCAGTCATAAAAAGACATAATTTTTGGCGATTCTCATGAACATTTAAGGAAGAAACTATGATTTGACTGAAAAATGACTCTGTCATTAGCCACCTTCTTTATACAAAGCTGCTCTTGTCTTGACAACTACGGCATAAAGCTAACATGTAACAGAGAAACTGTTTTAGGAATGACTATAGCAGTGTCATCAACAACATCGTCCTTAGGTCCCTGTCGGTGACATTTTTATGTAAAACATTTCATTGCCAAGAAGCAATGTCATCTCATTTCGTCATTTTTAAAGATAAGTCGTCTGGAAGAAAAAAGATTTTTAGAATGAATATCTCTCTACAACTAAATAAGCTTAGTTTTTCCATTTGGTAAAATAAAAAACGAAAGTTGTCAGAAAGGACGAGGATGTACATAAGAGAGTTTGTATAAAATAGATTCCAAAGAATGAACACGGTATGTTTTCAAAGAATATCATATTAACTTTATCAGCTTATGATAGCAGGTTGAAGTAGAAATCTCAGAAAGTATTTTTCTTTTAAATTCAAATTCGCAATCTCTCCATATGTGTACGGATACTCTTCAATCAACCATGTAAATAAGGAAGGAAAGATGATTTTTATTGTTAGAGTTGCAATGATTATATTTCCCATATTTCCCCGTTTCTTTCTTCCTTGGGGAAAAAGCGACGGCACTGAATTATCTCTCACTTACCTTTCCACTAGCATCTCTATTACAACCACTCCGATGACTCCGACACTCGACAGAAGAGCAGGGATGGTTGTCATCACTGCAAAATAAATAAATATATCACGCTCCACATCATAAAAGATTGCTCTCCATCTTTCTCTGCCTCTATGGTGTGATATTTTCCCCGTTTTCTTCAAACTTTTAAATTTTACGAGAGTATTGACAGTGACTTTGTCAAATGTTATAGGAAAATATATTTTTACGTTCAAACTGTGGGGTTTCGTCAGGGTTTGGATGAAACATGTTCCAATGCGGTTCCAATCTGCCTCTGGTTTTGTTGTCCTGTGTTATTTAAAAATGTCATAAAGGGAGAGCGTCCGCTCAGAATCAAATTCCTTGTTTTTTTCACTTCACATGTAACCTTCAAGTGTATTCAACAGGAAACATTTGTAACTTGTTTGACACACCAAAACTGTTCAGATTTTTAAACGGTCAAACGAGATAACAAAATTAGCTGCAGAAACCATCACATACCTACTTTTGCCTTCTCTGACGTTTAAATCTCTGCCTTTCAACAATTTTGATTTTACATAAAATCTTCAATGTTATTATGATGTTCAAGATATTTATGAAGGATAAATCGAATAAATTTTAATTCCGTAATTCTGGCATGCTAAGGCATTCGTTCGTACATAAATTTTGTCTAAATTTTTGCTATAAAAGATTACATTTCATTTTTAAAAAGAAGATTAGCACTTCCTTAAGTATTTTCCCCAAATTACAATATCAGGGTAGTTCCCTAATGGTGATTATTTCTTGGAAAAATTAATCTATTTGCGTACCTGCTGGCATACTATATTAATTTAAACGACTGTAATACGGTTTTTAGATGATAGCAAACATTACGAATATTAGTGCTGGAGTTTAATTTGTTGAAGGCAAGTTTATACCCAGGGTTTTAATATTTTCCCCGTTAAAATGGGGAAAAACTTGCTCTTGCTTTATATTTCGACAATTTTAAAGTGGGGAAGTTCACTGATACCTGTTTCTGTTTCCTAATTTTCCCCACCACTGATCAAAACCCAGATGTCAACTCTAGCTGCAGGAATAAAAAAACGTTTCGTCCTTCAACAAGACTTTTTCTTTCATCTTCCTCATAAATTAATCTGTTATGACAGGTGAGCCTCTTGCTTACAAAAAGTTAACTATAAACACGAATTGAAAAATCTGAGCTAATGTGTGAGTTCATTTTTCTTCCCTTATGTAAGAAAGTAAATGTATTTAATTTAAGAATCTGCTGAAGTAAACGAGGTTTGTAGTATTTTTTCAATCATATCCAAAAAATGTAATATTGCGTAGGGTTTTAATGTGTGCAATTTTTCTTTTATCATGGGCATAATAAATTCGGACAAGTGAAAGCGTCCCACGCAATAATAATAAATAAGCAAAGGAGAAGATTAGCATTAGTCAGTGGCACAACCTTCCATTCAAATTTACTTGTTGCTGTGCTACCATTACAGTGATCTTTTTCAACTTTTTCTATTATTGCACGTGGATACACGCTCCCATTGCATCTCACAACTCAAAATGTAGGTGTTCTATTCTATTAAAGAAACTTGCGAGTTGAATACTTAAAAGTGTGTTTGCGTCACTAAAAATATTAGTGTTAGTTAATAGAGGATAAAAAATTAAATCTAATGGGTTTATAAATCAATCTTGGATAAAAAGAATTTACAAATATGACAAATTACATGATAAAAGTGCTTTAACGATTTTATGCACTAAACACACTGAAAACTATTTTTAAATTTGGACTTTGGTTTTGACAAAAGGATTTTATGATAATGATCCATTTTGGATCATTGCTCGCTTCATTTTTATAGGGCACTAATGCTCATATTTACGCTGTAATGGGGTTAAGATCTCATAAAAGATATGATTTTTGGTGAAAAATTCAAAAAAATTTTAAAGATGTTCTCCATGCGGTGCAAGATATTAACCAGCTTTGAACTCAACATTTGGAACTTTTCTTCTCCCAAACATCGCAATTTCATTTTTACAATTGTCGTAATATACAACGCTAAAATAATAAGATTCCCTATTATATAATGAGCATTAAAAAGAGCCATTTTTGGATTCTTGTGAACTTGTTAAAGAAAAGCTTTAAAGGTATAAAATAGAAGAAAGCAACTCTCGTTTTTTCAAAATGAGATCCAAATTATACTCAAGCATTTTGTTAAGCTATCTAAATGTTTTTTCACGTTTTGCTTTAGCCATGTATTAGGAAAACTAGTAAAAATCATGAAAGGAGCTCACTTTGCACTATCCTTGTTATTATCTTGTTTCTCGCATTGTAAATTGCAAGCTGGTTTGAAAATAAGAAGAAGGCGGATCATGTAAGCCTGTTGCGTGCAGCCTGTTATATACTCGCAAAGCCTGTAGAAACATCTACTTTTTTGCGCAAAAAAATATGGAAAATTTCAGAGAAGCTTACCGTGTCAGCGTTTACATTAACAATACGCCATAAAACAGTTTGATTAAATGAAACCGGGTAAAAATTAAGTTAAAACGTTCTCAATTTTCTAACAAAAAGCGGACCCTATCTAGTCTCGAACGCTTTATCAAAACCACACATTGCCGTTAAAATTGTGCTGTACTGGCCTCAGATTCTTGCAAGTTTCCCACCAGCATTCATTTCCTTCCACCTTTTTCCATCGTTGAAAGCAAACAGAAGCCGTGGAAAGAAGAAACCTGGTAGGAAACACTGATCGAAATTTTCGCTATGGTAAAAACTGAACTGATAGCTAACAAGAGAAAGACCAGCGCTAGGAGGGAAGCGTACGAAAGGAAGGAAAAGTAGAGGAGAAGGAGTGAAAAGGGAGAAAACCAGGAATAAAATGGGAATGTACTCGCAAAGGTACATCAGTCGAAGGATTTCGGCCTAACTGACACTTTCTCTAGTTCTCTCTGTTTTAGTTGTAAGCTGAAATAGCAAAACCTCATTCTAAAACTGCAGCATTTCAAAAAGGCAAATGATAAGCGACAAAGCTGATTGTACTAGTTTTTTCTTTAGATATCTTTTCTGTAAATCTCTTAAATCTGCAACTGCACTGTTTCCTCATTGACTGAACTGAGACAGAAGAAAACTTGCAAAAAGTTGAAAGACTTCGGAAAATAACATTTCTTTCTCCATTTCACAAATTGCTTACATCGACTTCATTGAAGTAGCGTTTGAGTTGGACAAGCATTATTAGAAAAGGAATAAAATTTTGGCAAACAAGTGTGCAAGAATAATAACGGTTTGTAACGACACCAAGGAAAAACGTTTTTTTGTTGTTTAAAAGAAAGCAGTGCACAGTTGGATAAAGCTGTTTCTTTTGTTTCTGAGAGTCAGTCAGAGAAAAACAAAAATAATGAAACAGGAATTCATTACATAAAGAATCCAGCTTTCTCTAAAATAACAACAAGATCTTATGCCATTCCGTGAAGAAACGTGACTGTGTTTGTGTATTTGGAATAAGAACCGATCATCGTCATCTTGTCACAAAAGATTGTTTTTAAAACCGTGTTTTTCTTTCAATAGCTTTCCAAGAAGTTTCTTTGAAGCTTTATCTCCCATTCTGGCTCCAGTTTCGAGTCGCCTTCCTTGTAATATCTGTCGTCTCAAATTGCCCCGATTCAATCGTAAACTCGATAAAACTCAAATTTTGATTAAAATATTCGATTTATCATTGAAGTGAAAGCCGCATTCCAGTTAAAAGTCTTGAAACAAGAAAAAATTGACATTTAACTTTTCCCAGGTATATAAACCTACTCATCAAATTGACACTTATCCTGTCAAGCCATTAGCAAATTACTAAAAAGAGGTGTGCTCTCTTCACGAGTTTTATTAGTGAAGAACAAGCAATAACAAGATAACTATTATCTTTACAGGAGGCAAAAGCTGCAACCTGAAGCAAAATCTTTTTTCTTCAACACTGACATTTTCCTGGAGTTCCTGTTAATCCCTTTGTGAAGAGTTGCATGAACTCTCCCATTGTCTGTGTAGGGACAGATCTAGATTTTTTCAATGTCATTTTACCAACAAAAAGTGACTTGGATCTAAACGAGTGTCTTTTCATAGAGTCAACAGAGCGTAATTAGCGTATTATTACCTAAGAGAGAGGCAACAAAGAGATAACGAGCGAGTCTTTTTCAACATCATCCCCACCATCTTCCCATCAGTCTTTTTCTAGAAATTGAAAGTTCCACTCAGGCACACAACCATTCCAATTACGCTCCCTGAATCCAAATCGTTTCTTTTTTTTTGGCAAAGATGCTTCTACTGCAGCGACTAGGTATTACCAGTATAAGGAAGAAAGTTGCAACTAATTAGACCGTTTTTCTCAGAGAACTGTAAATTAGTGTCTATAGTGGTTTCATTTAATCAAAACGTAAAAAATCAGGAAAAAATAAATCCCTTGAGTGACTAATCTGTGGAATGTAATTAAACTAAAATAATAATCTTTCAAGACATTAATACAGTACAGAAACCTATGAACATTTAGTCTCCTGTGGAAACAAACTTGTAATTACTTTGCTAATTACATTATGTATTTATAATTACACGGAATGAATGTGAGTATTAAAATGAACGCAAACAGTCGATACTTTTAATGTCTTCTTAAACTGTGGAATACGCAAAGAACTTTTTCTTGAGGTCTATCCACAAACCAATCATATTAATAGCCATAGAGGGAGAAATGTTTACAAAGAAGCAATCGTCATCACAGTCTGGTTAAAATTGTAAACAAACACGAGACAGAAATATGTTGATTCTTCAAAACAATTTCTATGATGCATAAAACGTTTTTTGCAGTTTAGTTTTCTTCAAGGATTGAATATTTTTCTTGGTTATCCCAGTGCTTGAAAAAGTTAACTTTCAACGAGAAGTTAAATTTAAACTTTTTAAACACCGGCTAGTAAGTTTGCTACATTGAATGAGTATAAAAAGTGCTTTGGAAACCTAACGTGGGAAAATCTTTCCACTATGAATTACACAAACAGGTAAGAAAGTTTTTTGCTGAGTTTGCATGGAATTTGTTTAAAACTAGACAAAATTGGGTAAATTAGGGTAAAAAATGTTTTTAATAGAGGAGCATATATAACCAATTTGTAATTACGCGAGATATTGTTCATTAGAAAATATACAAAAGACGTTAATAGCGTTTTGTTTGCTTTTTTAGAAAAGTAGAATCCACCTGTTTTTAAAGAGCTTCCTGGTTCCCCAGATTTTTCCATATCGTATTAAGCCACAATCCATTACGATGATGAATTACCATGAGTGAGTGATGATGTAACCTGTGTAATATTAAATTATATATCATCAGGTCATATATCAGGCATGTTTTGATTGATTGGGAAGGAGCACAGGTGACGACGATGATGAACTATTTGAGAAACTCAATTTCCTTCTACCCCAGAGTCCATCAAGTAATATTACAACATTATTTACGTTGCGAAAGGCTTGTTTTGTTTTCCAGCGAACAAGCAATAAAATTTACGATGTGCATATAAAATAGAGAATTAAAAGTGCATTACGACAACGCCTCTCTCACTTGGAATTATAACTATGGCTTTATAACTTTTAGTTACCTAACTAGGTAAACAATTTTATGTCCTTTTCTAATCTCATTTCATATTATTTCTCCTTTGTTTACCTAAGCATGTAGTAAAAGAATTGATTTGATAACCTGACAATCTGTTATTCTTCCCCTTTGTCTTTTCGGTTGAACGATTACTTGAATAATACCTTTAAACACCTATTCAGTGCATATACTCTACTAAAAAACCATTTAGCTCCATTAATATTTGTTATTTTTGTACCTACACTAGGACAACATGACAAGGCTGGTTTTGCATGATTTTCAAAGAGCGGATGTTATTCCAACACTTTCATTTTTCCACCCATCATCCATCCATCACCGCTTTTTCCCTTTTCATTTTGCCACCTTGTGTGAATAGGTTAGTCAACAAGTCAAATCTAAAATAAATATTACCTGCGCACAGTTTTACGATCGTTATTATTATTGTTTGCCAATGACTATATAACCAGGAAAATACTAGCTTTTATCTAATAAACCTCATGCTCTCTTTCTTATGCAATACGAAAAGCTACTTGTTATTCCCCAACAATCCGCTTAATGGTCTGTACGTGATTATTAAGGAAGAATTGACAGTCATTAAGTCACTGCACTGTTATTCTTGCAACTGTGGCGGCAGAGGTGGTGGTGAACCCTCGGAGGAATTAATTGCTCCATTTAATTCGTTATTGTCACAGTGTAATACTCTGTAAATAATAAGATTGCACTAATTCTACTACAAAACGCTGCACTACATACAAATACATATGCACAGCATGTGAATGAAGACGTATTTTCTTGTGACTGGGTTTAGTTTACTGTAAATCTTCTTTGTAATATTACTCAACCATAGTTTACGAGCGTGGTTAATCTTGTTCGATTTTTTTCTTGATGGTTCTGTTCCTGATGTACAACCTGCCCCTTTTTCCCTTAAATTAATGCTTTTGGGGGAAGTCCATGAAACTCCAAAAGAACATAAAGAATCTAATGCATAGGTCATTCTTTATGAACTTCTCTTCATTGCGTAATTAATAGTTGTAGAGAAAACGCATAGCCGACGAAACGGAATCAATTTTGCGAATTTGACCTAATCCAAACAAGGGAGAAATGGAGCTTTAGCCGGATATGTGTTATTCTTTTGGTAGATGATCTCTTGGGAAACTTTTCCAGTTCCATAACAGATCTTTAAAAGGATGTTCATGAATAGGCATTAAGGGGAAAAGGAAATGTTGAATGGGCAAGAACTACGTAATATATAATAACCTCAACATCAACAACAACATCGTCGTTATCCTTAAAATGTCCGTTCATATCATTCTTTTTATTACAGGGTTTTATATTAGTATCATCAGCTTCTCTGAGAGATGGACTGGAAAAGAATATTTCATTTTGTGGTCCTGACTTTCTTCCGCCACTCTCTATAACCAAAACCACTACCTTTTTTATCACTTTTTTGACCGTTAAAGCATCTCTGTAAGTTTCTGGTATAAAACAATAAAAGCAAATTGTTTTTATTGCCGACATTATTGCCAAGTATTACAAGACGAGATCCTTATAAACACTTGACCTAATTTCCATCCATTTTTTGCAAATCAAATGTTTTACTCCTACAACTTCCATTTAAATTAATCTTTCAACTTCTATATTGATATGACATTTCCTCAATTTCATAAAAAGAAAGTAAATATAAAAATGCAAAAACTAAACAACGTGAAGGTTAGGGGCCATGTGAGACTTCTATATAGGAGAGCTAAGGCAATAACAAGAGCAAAGGCATTACTGCAAGCTTTATTTTCGAAAGAAATGCAAAAAACTGAATTTTTGCTCGAGAATTGTGCAAAAATATTTCAAAGGAAAAAATCTTTGTAAACAGAGGAAAAATTCCTTAGTAGATCCAGGTATCCAGTTTGTTTTTTCAAATTCTTATTAAACAGCCTTGATCCTCAATAAAAAAGAGGTTATAAGATGGTTGATTGAAGTTATTTGATATTATAAAAAATAACAGCGGCGTTCCACTGCTTTGATGCGTCTTCTCTATTAACATCAAAGTGGTTGAATACAAAAGTGTTTGACTAGCAGGGCGCGCATTAAGGCAAAATAACTATGTTATTAGCTAAACTGTGAAGAAATTCTTGTTTGAGGAAGAAAACCATGCTTACCTACATTTTTAGACATGAAATAATTTAGTTTGGAAACACGTCAAACCTATCTACAAAATCAATTCTTATCCGCAAGCCTATTCCTTTGTCTCCTGGGCACATCCCAAATGAAAGGGCTCATTCATTCTGTTGCACATCGTGATTAGCCTGCAAGTAAAAAAATATATTCTTCCCAGAGTAAAACAATTTTGTGAATTCCCCCCAAGTTGTGAATCTTCCTGGCATTGAAGTACTATGAGCTAGTTCTTTTTTAAATTGATTTGCTTTATAGACGCCATAAATTACAATGTAACGGATGTAATTGAAGTAGTATTTTTATAGATCAATATATATATCGGGGCTGTTTTAAACAGAATTTATTATTCTCAAGGATAATCAGGTTTGAAACTGAAATTCTTTTTGAATTGGCAAACAACTTGTTTATTCTGTATTTACCATTATGGATATTTCCTGACCGGAAAAAATATTTTGCACATGCGAAAACTTGCAAAAAATGTATTTAGTCCACTCTTGTTTAATTTAAATATTTGCTAGTACGTCATCTCTGTAACATTATGCTGCTAATCAAATATCTTGGAAATTCGTTGACTAATGAAAGGCATATGGTTTCCATTCCATACACAACTAAAAAGCTGTTTATTGCAAAACACTTCCTGTTGATTTCTCATTATTCCATGAAGGGTACGTTTAAAACCATCGCCCATTTTCCCACCGCCTGAAGATATTCCATTATCTTTATTAAATTTGACTTTTGCAAGAAGATTCAAGGAAGGAGGCGTTTGTTTATTTAGCCCACGTGTGCTCATGTACTAGAAAAAGCAACTTCAGCACAAGACTTGCTATTTCCCTATTTGTAAGGAAGTGTTAGGATCACTTCAACTTTGATACTTTTACTATAGGTTTATGCATATAAGGCACCAGTTGTTTACTTTATTTGCAGACCAAACATGTTTAAAATTTATCACTTGTTCATTCTTATTTTTACACTAATGGCTTATCTAATGGATATCATACATCGATCGGTTTTAATCCTTATCTGAACAATTCCAAGACAAACATTTCTGTATCCTAACAAGATAATCGCAGCAATCAAGGAAACTTCAAATTATTTTTGTCTGACAGACAGTTTTTCCCTCTCATTGCATATTTTTACGAGTCTCATCTTTCATATAGCCTTCTTCACAGCTTTTTCTTGATTCTATTTTTACTTTTGAAAAATAATTGATGGACTTTGCATTGCAAAAAAATCCTTATTTCCACATTTGAAAGACATAAACACTTGTTTAGTGTTTATTTAGCCTTGTCTGTCTCCCTCTCCTTATCAAAGAGGATATCAAACAGAAAAAAGTTCCAAAAATAAAACTGGCAAATGGCTGATAATTTTCACCTGGTCTTGTAGCACCCATCCCAATTTTGTAAATAACACTTTTCCAAAGTAAATGAACAAAGCTGGCAATATTGATAAACATTTACAATTCATTATTGCACAATCTTTACCAAAAATAGTATCGCTTACAAGACTGCTCGTTGTTGTAACTTGTTAGATTATTCTAATCATTGCCATCATCTTCCTTGATGTCCCTCCTACGTAGATTTTTCCACTTTTACAAAAACATTTAATCCTTTGACATTTCCATAATCTCTTCCAAGTTGCAACGTTTTATGTTAAAAGTTGTATTTATTATGTGAATAACTTCATTCGTCTTGATTAGGTAAAGAAAATCATCTGTAGCTTATCAAAAAAGAATTGTTTTAAAAGTTTTTTAAGCTGTGTAAACTTTGATATGAAAAGAACCACACGGACTAATCTCAACGAACACTTTGTCTTGTTTACTTTATCTGTAATGCATTATTCATTTTTATTAGTATTCTGACAGAAAAAGTTTCTATCTCTCTTCAAGTAAATATGGAAATCGCAAAAATCACTTGTCCTTCACATCATTATCACAAGTTTTTTTCCTATGATGCAACAAATTTTGCCATGAATATTATGTAAATACTTGAGGCGTGATAATGACAGACAATTGGAATATTTAAAAGTTAAACAGTTATTAGAACGAAATATGTTTCCTTTTATGTGACACTGAAAAAAATCATTTGCAAAATTCATACCAGAAATTATTATTCTAGTTTGTTACAAACAACTTGTAAAGAAAGTAGAGGAAAGAGAAGGCTTTTTACTTCCATTTCTGGAAAATGACAAAAGGTTTTATCCCAGTTGGACTCTTCCGTTTGTTTAAGTGTAAAGAAACTTTATTGACTGAAATGTTAATGAGCTTGCATTATCTCTGCTCATCATCCAAATGAAGCGTATGTGAAAAAAGTACATTTTTAATATGAAATTTGAAAGCCCAAGCTTTACATTTAAAAGCCCTAGTGTTGCCCTTGTAAAGCAAAAAAAAATATGAAAGGAAACTTGAGCGCCAATCATCAGTTTTTTAGATACCAAATATGGCAAAAAATCTCTTCTTGGCTGTAACTATCTTGCTGAAAATAATTTAAGCGGATGTAATTCATGTCGCTAATTTAAAAATAATTTAAAATATTTAAATTTACTTGGAATAGAGGCAAAGTTTATTTAAATATTTGCACAGTCTGCCAACAATCGATTGCGAAAAAATTCTTTGCCCAATGCATTTTCATTTTTAAAAATAAAAGCAATTTTGCATGCATTAGCAAGTAAAGGATGTTCCTGGAAGGCAGCTAATAAATCGTCACACATTGTTAAACAAAAGTTATCTTCTTTTCAGTTAGCGTAGTACTTCCGCTCTTCTAATGCCTTGTCGTCACTTTAGTTTTTAACGAGGGTTTTTTACTGAAACCATTTTGAATTTTACACTGCTGCATTCCACCACTGCATTTACTTTTTGCCAAATAAAGTTATGACCAGTGTAATTATGTATATTCATAAATACACTTTTCATTATTATTTTTGCCAGCAGTTTTGAGAAAAGTGATAAAAAGAGTCCATTTAAATGTAAATTTTGTAGTCTTGAGGGAAAAGAGCATCAGTTTTACTGCAGAAGCTAACACTATTATGTAATTTCTTATCTTCAGACCCTTTTCCTCTTCTCTACACCCACTGCCTACGAAAATAAAAGATGGAAATTAGGAGCCTTGACATTCAAAGGATTGCACATTGTTAAAACAGTATCTTGATAGGATTTTATTGGTTTTTCAAACTAAAAATGCAGTTAATTATACATGACATCTCGTAACCAATTAAATCCTTAATGAGTGGTTTAAATAAACAAAGCTATTTTATATTTGACAAATTGATCAAGGAGTTTACACAACAGACAAAGGAATTGCAAAAACGCTGGCGCGTGCACTTTAAAAATTATGTTCATAATCCTACCATTATTTTTCAAAGAGATTTTCCCCCAAACCGCTTTTCGGTTTTCTCTCGGGTAATAAATTTTCCTCGCCGTGGACCTTGTTGTTGGGTAACCTGTGAAATGCATATTCATAGCTAATTAGTCTGTACCTTTTGACCGTTAGCCTTTCAAATGTGAAATTCCAAGAGCCGCACCGCGAGCACTTGCTGTACACATGAGAACCTTATCATGTCACATGGCAAGGCTAACCACCTTTCAAATTTTGTGCTGCCAGTGACTAGATACACGTGGTAAAAAGTAAAATTGGCTCTTTTAAAATCCTGTTTCGTTAGCATTTACCTATAATTTGCATTTTTACCAAACTTATATTTTCTAGGATAGCACACAACAAACTTAATTTGCAAGCCATGCAAGCCAAAGATGAAATTCTTACTCGTTAAAATGTCTAGACAAAACGGCAATTATAACCTTGCAACATGATACTTAATTGATCCTGGTATTTTCTTCATTGTTTTCTCTAAAAGACTTTGGTGCAGTATAGTCCTACCTCGATTTTATTTGAACGATCAATCGAGTTTGCTAGAGGTAAAATGCAAACAGTTTTCTCTTTTTATT
Organism: Lepidocyrtus fimetarius; assembly: GCA_036507315.1. Lineage (NCBI taxonomy): Eukaryota > Metazoa > Arthropoda > Collembola > Entomobryomorpha > Entomobryidae > Lepidocyrtus > Lepidocyrtus fimetarius. The sequence continues at coordinate 70,943 of JAANSO010000127.1, forward strand.
GAAACTTTACCACTTTATTGGAAGACATGAAACGAAACATGCTTTTAATTTGGAAGCTGAGGAAACAGGAAAGTAGCTTTTTGAAAAGGATACTCAATAAAGTCTCTTTTGCATTATTTCTCGAAATTCTGGGAACTTTAATTAGCGCTATTCCAATATCCAAGTTATATAACATCCTTGCATGCTTAAAACTTAACAGCATTATTGAACCTGTTAAGAATTTTCAAATTGAAACAATCGTTTTGAAGAAGGTCGTTGAAATAGAAGTGTTCAAAAACAAAATTCTTTTTTAAAAACTTTTGGAGCACACTTGCAAGGTATCAAATTAAATTGTAGAGAGCTTTGAAACTTATTGTAATATTTCTCACGTGATTGGAAGTTTTAAAAGTATTCTTGAAAATGATG